>JAHWFP010066557.1:0-23686 GCA_023313725.1 Lithobius niger
TTTGAAGGAGGAATTTCCTCCAGAATGTCATTGTGGAATGTCATCATCTTGATGGTGTTCGTCGCCGTTTCCATCTTCCACTACACTTGCCGCGTCAACTGAGTAATGACTCTGTGTTCTCTTTTCCGGGCTTTTTACTTTTTGCTGAGGGTGCAGATGTATGAAAAGATCTATTATGGGGTTTGTTTACCATCTTTGTACGTGTGGAGCATTGGCAACCCGGACCACTGCACTGTGACTGAGGTTGTTGCAAATGACTTAGCTGTCGAAGTGCCATTAAACCTCAATCCCCCTTCCCCACTTGAGTGTTTTTTTTTCTACACCACTCCTCTTCACACGGCTTTCGTTCTCGTTAGCGTCAGCCATTCTCTACAGTTTAACAGAAACAGTGCGGAGCAGCTTGTATCCCGATACGACAAATTTTCTGAGGGCTTCCGTAAATATATGGACCACTGCTTTGGTGCCCTTCCCGTTCACTTCGATTTCCATAATATCAGATAACACGAATTCTGTTCATCAATATATTAAGGCTGTGCCGAGCACATTTTTTTTTCTGCTGAGACGATCCCGAGCCGAGCGCTCAAAAAATGCCTGGTACACCGCGCAGAACCGAGCCGATCAGTGTTGCCCGAGTAGAACCGAGCACCTTTATTAATCAGCACTCGCTAAACGCCAAGTAGGCTTCGAGAACAAGAAATATTTTCACTAAAACAACCAGGTGTAGCAGGAGACCGTATGACTGGGCACCTTATCCTAAAAAAATTGTTTTTAATAATTTAAAGTTTATAAGGTGAGACGGCAATGAAATATGCCCGATACACCAATTATGATCACCTAATTCCAATTCCAGCCAAACCAGTAAACTCAACTTTCCCTATACCCCTCTCCCCCAGCCCCACGTAAGAAAAATGTGCCATCATTTCAAAGTTTGTTTTAAAAAGTTCTTCAAAATAATTTTGGTTTGGGAGAGGGAGAGGAGCGATTGGGGAGAAGTTTGGTTGGTCACAAATTAAGTACCTGGTTGGCTGCGTGATCCTTTTTTTTTTGGTGCTTTGATTTCGCAGGACGTTTGTTATCAACATGACGTCGCATGTTTGTCGTCGCGTGGCAAGACTAGATGCGAGCCGCGCCGCTCGGCTCGGTTAAATGGACGTAATTGCTCGGTATGCCGAGCATTCCCAATCATGCTCTGTTCGGCGAGAATCGGCTCGGCACCTCGGAATCGGTACAGCCTTACTTAATACAAATATTGATGCAAGATGTGGACTGCTAAAAAAGTCAATTTTTCATTAATGGGTGATATATTTTACATTAAATATACACCACAACAAATCTGCGTATTACATTTATACCAGACGGTGTAACATACTTAAAGTTAACTCAATGTTAATGACAGTATAACTGACCTTTTTAATAAACGGGATGAGAATAATGCGGAATGGAGAAACTTCAAAAACTGATAGCATGGGCTGCCACCACGAAGTCCGTATACAAGCGCGCTAATACAACATTTCTGCCCTCAAGTACGCTCTGAAGACGCTGTGTACTGAGAGTACACATCAATGTGTACCTACCTACTCAGCCTCCACACGAACTGTGCACAGGGAGTACACAATTTGTGTACTGGCAGTACACAAGCTGTGACCAGAATGTGTACTGCCACTGCACAGACTGTGTAATGCCAGTACACAACTCGTGTGGAAGCTGAGCAGGTACACATTGATGTGGGGTCTCAGTAGACATCGTCTTCGGAGTGTAGGGGGCCATCCTCAGGGGTGTGAAAGCATCCAGTTGCCAGGGCTTACAAACTCTATTAGTTTGTTTTTAAGCATGTATATGAACTACGTAGTGTCGACCTATGCTACCAGTTGAAATAGGTCCTGTTGTTGAAACGATTACACATTTAAAAATCATAAGGAATTCATCTACAAAAGGTTGCCATAGCAAATCGCTGAAAAAACACATGGGTCCATAGGAAATGCATGGAATTATGGGTTTACAAAAGCCTGGCAACACTCCATACTAAAACGTTTAAAATGTGTACTTTTAAAACTAATTAATTTTATTTCTTTGTTCAGGAACTAGGCCTACTAGGATTTATAGATGTGACGTAGGAGAAAAATACAGCAGAAAAGACAAACTTAACCCAGTTTAAAACCCTGAAAGTGAAATGACAAAATATAAGAATAAATAAATTTAGAGCTAGAAACTTTTCAACATAAGAAATTGTTCTTACCGAAATCTGAATACACTTCCACGTTGCAAAGAGATAAAACGTTTCGATCCTTCATTTTGCAGGAACCATCGTTACAATTATTAATAATCTGAATGCTGAGGAATTGACCAATGGTTTCTCCAGGGCAGTCATATTCTGCGAATTGTGAAGTGGAGCCTTTTTGCATTGGAACAATTCCACTCACTGACTTGCACACTTGGTTTACACGAATTTGTGATCCTAGGGCAGTGGAATTAACTTCACTTTCACCAACTTTAACTTCAATATCATGAAGCGGATCGACTGCAAAAACGAAACACAATTTTAAAAAAGTAGATACAGAACGGAATACCATTAAATTTGTGCATTCTAACGACTACGTATCCTTGGAAACAAGTATTATTTACGTTAAAGTAAGGCAGACAACCCAAGTATTAACAAAAATCATCCAGGGTATTTTTCTACGTCTTTATTCTTCATAGATTTGCTATGGTATAGTAGGTTGTCGTAGTAGCTAAGTGATGATAGAGCTCAGAGTAGTTGCCTGAAGAAGTTGATCAGGTCGCTAACCAGAAAGTAACAGTCAGTACTGACCAGGATACGTTAAGTGACTATTTCCACCTTCGGGTCGAGGTTATATGGGACTGTTTTCGTTTATGAGGGTATTACCTCTGCCCGTTGCATTGATCGGAGGTTTCCTGGTTCGATCCCCAGGTTTCCCTCCCCCGCCTTACGAGACGTAGTTCTTCTTCAGAAACCTTTAGGAAGGAGAACTGAGTCGGTTCCGTTATACCACCATTAGTTTGCTTCAGATGACACAGGGTTCCAAAGACTTTATTAAAAAAATATTCTGGTGTATGCTATTGAGTTTCCAATGTTCGAGACAGTGGGATACCCACTGTTATTATCCACATAATAAATGAAGGCGCTGCACATTCGTGTAGTTTAGTTGGCTTTTCTGAATTTATTTTTTGTTACGTTGTCTTATGTTTTTTCGGCTATTCAAAACCTAAACGGAAATCAGAAAAATTTGGGATAATAAACCTCACGAAGAAAACGGTATAATAGCATTGCTCATTGTTCGGTATTGTTCCGGACTGTTATCTATATATATATAATACGCTTAGGTTGGGCAGGCAAATTCATGATTATGAATTATGCACTACAATGAAAGAGGGCGAGCGACCGACAATGCAAACAAACGGGTGTGGCCTGTAACAGTCAGTAACAATCGAAACATTGCTTTAATAGTGCTACCTCTTTGAGCAGACTTGAGGTAACAATCAGTAACAATCACTGCATGCACGACCGTTGTTGCATTTATTGCACTTGGTGTCAGAACGGAGAAACGGGCAATTGAGCGTCCTCCATTGAAAAAAGACAAATCAGCAGGGGTTAAAATGGAGGGGGAGCAGGGATGGGGACGGGGGACAGGGGATGGGGAATCCGGGTCGGGGACGGGGGAGACGGTGCGGGACGAGAAAGGGGTTGGGGCATGGGGGAAAATCAGACCATACGACTGGGTAGGCCGCATGGGGGTTCGGAGGAGGAAGCAGGGGGCAGCCTTTTCATTCCATACTGCCCACTACAGTATTTCGCTCAGGTATGCGGGAACCGGCTAGACCGTGGTATGTTACGCCGGGGGTACAGCTAGTTGTTCAGATAACATTCAGCAAGGTGGCCTAAACATCGCTAATTGATGAGAACCATGCTCATGAGTTAAGCAACGGCTGACAACTCACGAAGTAACAACTGGCACGGTAACTGCTAGTAACAAAATAGCCCGGTAATAGCACGGTAACAAATAGCCCGGTTATGGTTAGAACGATGTAGGACAGAAAGATGTTGGGGACTCGACCCCATGCAATTCCAGAATAGCATAGTTACACATTGTTGTTAGAACGACATCTAGGCTCCAATGTGGTCTTTAATGCTAATTGAAGAGACACGAGTATGCAAGGATTGACTCTACTGCGGAGAAACATTGCTGAAACATGGGCAAAGCCAGCTGGTCTGCTACAGTTTCAAATATTTATTTTCATATGCGAGTCACTTACATACTGTCCGTGGCTTGAATGAGCGAAGCAAAGCGTCTTTGTTGACAATGTGAAATATTCCAAAACTATTTGAACTTTGGAACGTACAGTCTATTGAATAGTAATGGGCAATTATCATCCGAAAAAGCTGAATCCGGTTAGAAGGTCTACACGATTTAACCCTTTCGGGTAGCATACGCATACATGATGCAACGGCTACCGTAAGAAAAAAACAAAACAGGGTTTGCTGTAAACCCAAACGCGAACACAAACCATAGCTGGGGTGTTAGAGGATTGGCCTAAGTAAGGGCCAAAAACAATGAGAGCTCAAATCACGTTACCTGACCTCTTCACACATACAGAAAAAGAACCCCTCTGGGCGTCCGGTCTGAAGTGGAAGACATTAATTTACAAAAGTTTGTTTGGGAATCTATCTGTCTGTTCAAATCATTGATCCTAGAAACGCGAAAATTGACAAGATTTCTAATAGAACTAAAAGGAAGAGTGTAGCCGGGGTTTGTAGCATAAAAAATATATGGAACTGGCAGTATATAACAAAGATCTTGGGATTAGTGCAGTGTAATCTTAAGATTGTTTTCAGTGACGTAAACGAAACCAGAATTCTGTGCCAACAACGCGCTATGTTCCATAGCACATACCGACCAACACCATTACAATACTGTAGAAATTGAATTAATGCAATAAACATCAATTAATTGGTGGATGTGTAGGTTCAAGGTATGTAATCATGCCCTGACAGGTGGAAAACCACAATGACATCCAAATGGTAAACAAATAATAATTTTCGGTTAAAAATTACAGTTTTTGGTCACCTAAACAAACATTTGAACAAAAAACAATGAGTTATGAATACATACAGTGAGTTATTCGACCGAATCCAGGCATACTTACTAAAAAACAGATGAAAACGTTATTAAAACATGGTTACATGGCATAGCAGGTCATTGCTATTCCGCCATATTGGATTACAATCTACCACTGACCTCTATAGAACATTAACAGGCAAAACCTTGACAATTTTTTCCACATTTTTCTATGTGTGCGATGGAAAATTATCATAAAATGCTGCATTTTTATTTCTCTTCAGTTTGTTTAAAGTAACCAAAATCAAGAGGAAAACTACCGAGTAGCTAAAAACTTAATTTCGAATTAGGACTTGCTTTGTAGACCTGTAGTGACAGTGACATACGTACCCATAGAAGAGGTGATGATAACCACTTTCTTAACTGGTACCTTATGGTTGAGATTGTAACGCCACCATGGCTTCGAATCACTCATTGGATCTGAAAAATGCATGAACGCATACTTGGTAACAAAAAGCTCACAAAAAGCTCTCGGTAAAAGTGTTACGTATTTGACTTCTTGTGTCTCAGGTAAAAAGCTTACCAAACAGTTGTAATGTTGTATGTTTTTTTAATGAACACAGATGTAATGGGAGTGTGCGCCATTTTATAACTGTAAAAAGATTACCGATTGTAGGCGTGGGTCATGATAGTTTATCATCAACTATTTATGATACCACAAAACTTCGAGACACAAACTTCGAGGCAAAACTAAAACTTGGGAACATTTCAGTTTCAAATTTACCATTCACTTTAGAAAAGTACCTAACTGACTTTGCACTTTATTATTTTTTAAATTTATTTATCAATCCAGCACTGTTCGGGTTGATATGCCTTTGTTAGTGTTTTCATAACGATTTACTACTGCTGCAGGAACACATGCTAAGGTGACCTAAATAACTTTAAGAAACAATAAAGAATATTATTGGAAAATCTACGATCAATAATGCATGACTCTTTGAATTCAGCTGCCGAAATTCTTAGATTTTGGTCAACAAAAGGTAACTTTTTTGTTATCATGGACCTGCGGTATCAAATTTTGATGGTTGAAACTCGAACAGACTGCCCTGTTCTGAAGCTGGGTAACCTACGTGTCGAATGTTGATTAAAACTTACGTCAGTATTACTATGGTAAAATCCACCCACATTAGTCAGTGGAGAGAGAGAGTTAGCGATGCGATAGAACCTCTTCACGCCTGTTTGAAATTGGATTACGACGGTTGGCTTAACGTAGTACGTGTTTTCCCAGCATCAACCAAAACGTTTTACGGAAGAAACTCTCTCAGAAATTATTCAGGTACGGTATTTGGTCATACATAATTTTCATGAAACACAAAAAAATAGTCGATTAGCATTTGTCAGCAGATCGCAAACTTTGACAGCCGCTTGTCTTCCAAACGGAAGTAGTTCCAAGATGGCGGCGATGCCAACAACAGCGCAAGCGAAGGCTTCTGCTGATGCCTCAATTGAGTTCCCAAAAGCAAACTGTAATGAATGTCTACAGCCAACCGCGCCAACATGATCCAAAGAAATCTATTCGTGGATTTGCAAAAGAAACACGATTGCTGGGCGGCGTGTCCGAAGTTGCTGTCTATCGTTGCAGAACAGAGTTCACAGTGTTGGGTGTTTGACTGCGCCACGCAAACGAAATCCGAACAATGCATAACGCATCATACCATTCTGTGGAGGAAGAAAAACTATCAACGAAGAGTTAACTTAAAGCTGACATGCAGGCTTGGCTGCAAGAATCTAGGAAAAAAAAGCCGAGGAAAAAAAAGCCGCGGAAAAAAAAGCCTGGAAAAAAAAGCTGATGGAAAAAAAAGCCGATGGAAAAAAAAAGCCGCGGAAAAAAAGGCCGTGGAAAAAAAAGCTGATGGAAAAAAAGGCCGATGGAAAAAAAAGCCGTCGAAGAAAAAGCCGTGGAAAAAAAAGCCGATGGAAGAAAGAACGCGATAAAATCCTGGTTCAAAATTTACAAAAATACTACTTAAATGTAGTTACGTGTGTATTAATCATTCATTAGCTGCATGTTGCTCGATCAAGGTCACCTTTGGAATCCCGAAAAGGAAAAGAAGTCACAAGTTTTCTCCCAACTTCCTTAACAGGGGAGGTGGTGGGGGAAAGGGTCGTCCTCAGTTTGGTCGTGTGTCTAAATTATTCACTTTTTTTTTGCAGTGAGGGGGGAGGGGAGGAGAGTGTGGCGGGAAGGGATACGATCCAGAAAAAATATTAAAATGTTTGCAGAGAAATATCAAAATAATTCTAAAATAAAAAAAAAAGGTAAAGGAGTTCGGGAATAAAAGTATGCTTTCCGGAATTTTCTTTTAGTTGTCCAAGTTACGGATTTAAGGCAATTTTATGATTTCCTGATTATCCCCACCCCTCCCCTCCTATCCAAATTATGGCGGAAACTCGTCATTTCATGATTTATCCTTTAACGATTGAAGGTCACCCGACCAAAGTGAGGACGACCCTTTCCCCCACAACCTCCCCAGTTAAGGAATTTGGCAGGAAACTTGTGATTTCTTTTCCTTTCGGGTTTCCAAGGTGACCTTGATCGAGCAACATGCAGCTAATGAATGATTAATACACACGTTAAGTGCATTTAGGTAGTTTTGTTGTAAATTTTCAACTACATTTTTCCGCGGCTTATTTTTCCACGGCCTTTTTTTCCATCGGCTTTTTTTTCCATCAGCTTTTTTTCCGCGGCTTTTTTTCCACGGCTTTTTTTTCCATCGGCCTTTTTTTCCATCAGGTTTTTTTTCCGCGTCTTTTTTTTCCGCGTCTTTTTTTTCCATCAGCTTTTTTTTCCAGGCTTTTTTTTACCAGGCTTCTTTTTCGGGTCACGGGCTGCAATAATGCTGTTAATATTACGATGTTGTCGAACCGTGAACTGTGTGCATTAATGAAGGTGAAAAAACACGGTACGATCACAACAGTTATTCATTCGACAGCCTTGCTGCGATGCACGGATGCACGTACGTAAAAATTTGACGAATTTACGCTTTCAGAAATTCGGAAAAAGTTCATGATTTTTGTCGAAATGACGACATTGCACCTGTTGAAAAGTGACACGTGCCGCAAACGAATATGATTCTTATCAAATTTCTCACGGACGACAATGAGACGAATCACTCCGAATTTGCAGTTTACTTTCCGTAAACATCAGCATCACAGCTTGGCTTGGCCTGGCCATTGAATGAGACGATAGGCTATGGTTTTAGAGGCGGGAAGGGGGGGGGGGGGGGGCGACATTCATTATTGGAGGAAACGTGTGTTTGAACAGGCTTGACTGTGACGAGTTTCGGAAAGTTTCACAACTTTGGCTTGCAAGCGCCACGTAAGGATTGAAGTAAGATATTCGTTACAGTTTTTTTACCCCCCCCTCTCCCCCCCGCCTTCATACCCCACCTGCTTTTAGCGCTCCTCAAAACGGTCTTTTTAAAGGCCAAACCAATACGGCCCTTTTCAGGAACATTTTTGAAAGATAAATCTTTCCTGTTTAATAAAATTTCGTAATGCAGAAATAACACACACTCAAAGGGTCAAAGGGTTTTAGCGAGCGTTAACACACACTATTAAGCATTAAACAATAAATTTATTAACAATAAAGACATGCTATAGTGTAACACTGCCAAAAAAAATGTGAAATTATTAGCATTAAAAATAATCGCCTGAATGAATTGTTGGCTATTTCTGCATTATTGCTTGAGTTGGAGCTCGCGGATGAATACAGACAGATCAGTGGTAAGCAGGCTTTGGTCGCGTCGCTAACACTTTCTCCACTGACTAATGTGGGTGGATTTTACCATAATGAAGTCTTGAAATGACGTAAAGAAGGACGTTTGCATTGATAAAGGATGCTTGTATTGGATAAATTGGCATGGTCGCTGAGTGGTGGCAGCGCTCATACTTGCTGACTGGTAAGTTGATCTGGACGGTGACTGAAATGGGGTACTAACGCCTTCAGCAGTTACGAGATCGGTTCTGGACGTTACCTAGAATCTCTACCATGAACTGAGGTTTCAATTTTGAATCCCGATTATCTTTTTCCAATACTAGACTGCATCCTCCATCGTATACATCCGGTAAGGTTCAGAAGTGAGCAGGTTTGTCTCACGTACATTTAGTTTGATACGACATAAGGACACAAGAAATCTATTTAAAAGAAAAAGGTTGAATCCTCTAATACCTATATGGGGATGACGAGGATTACAAACCCCATTAACACGCAGATTTCATTACAGACCAATCAACCAGGAAAGCCCACTTTGTTCTTTGTCTATTGGAAACTCACTGCTCAAATCTTCGCTGTTAATTTTGAAACTTTCCTTCGATCCGGCCTTGCGTTTGCACATAAGTTGGTAGACCTTGTTATTAATCATATTTCCTACGCACTGAATCCTTCAAATGCTGATTTACCAAACTCAGACGACCACAATCGCCTTCATCATGTGAATCCTCCTACGACTGCAACAAGGCGGAATCAAGGCGATCTCCTACTGACATTCCAAATTTACATGGTTTCATTGATATCAAACTAGTGATACTTTCTGCTTTGCCACTTGAAAAACTAGAAATCATGTTTTTCGGTTTTTCACAATCATTACAAGTTAAATACCAGATATGACTTTTTCTCGGAAAGAGTAGGGCTCTCTTGGAACTCTTCCATCTGCCACTGTGGCTTTCAACAGTCTTAAAGCCTTCAAAACACGTGTGAATAAGTTCTTATAACTTGCATGGTTGTCCTACTCTCTTTTGAGTTAGTTGGGAGGAGAGAGTGTCTTAGAACCAGCCTGGGCGCCGACATATTATTATGCTAATACTATACTATACTATACTATACTATACTCGTGAATTACTATGCTATATACTACACTCTACTGTACTGCACTATACAACACTATACTCGTAGTTCCGTTTACCGAGGTGGAGCAGTAAAAAAAAAAACAGAATATGGGACCATTTCAGCGATGCTTTAAAGGCCAGCTAGACCTAATTTTATTATTATTGAATCAATCACTCAAAACCAAGCGTTTTTTATTATCAGCAATATCACTGACTTATTGTCAGATTAAATTTGGCACACAAACATAGGATATTGCAAAGACACCAAAATAACTTTAATCCTAACATTTTGGCTGCAACCGACTACTACGACAGGAGTTTGTTTTCCCACCTGCAACTGTGACATGGTTACTTTTTAAAATTAATTCAAAAGTGCCTTGTTAAATATCATAACATGCAGTACATCAACACTAAGTTAAAACAAAAAAAGATACAACTGTACCCAATAAAATGCCATGTCGTATGAACATCTCCTGTGTCGAACTGCGAAATTATCAATTCAGTTACAGAAGGCTATACCAGTCAATTTTGAAATGGAAAACGTTTAGAGACAGTTTTGCTTCACACTTGATGTCACGCACGCTATTTGTTGTTACGTCAGTCACAGAGCGGAAGTAAATAGCGGAAGCGATACCACACCTCGACGCACTAATGAATTTGCAACGTCTTGTGGGATCAACCGCAACAAGCCGACGATTGCCGCACAGTTTTAATAAACTTAAAATATACCAACGAGTCAGTCTTGAAAAATGCAATACGAATCAAGCAGGACTTTAGTACCGGACAGAAAACTCACCGGTGGCAGAACAAAAAGGTGTGATCTTCGGCATACTATTGCCAATTTCCCCGTCCACTGTATATTCCGACTTGCTGTTTTCGTAGCTACTGCTTACTCCCGTCTGTTTGAGAACCGCCACGTTACCTAAACAAGCAAGGAAGGGTCAATGAGGTTATATACCATATGAAGTATCTCTTAAATCGTCCAATGGACTCCTGCATTGCCAACTCCTTCCTTGTTTAACTTTCAACCACTGTGCAAGAGCATATCTGTTAAACCGCTCATTGGACTTTAAATTTAATTTACACTTATACAGCAAGGTAACCGGCCAATAAGCACTCTCATCTTACGCGGCAAAAGAATAGCTGAAATAAGTTGCAAACACAATATTTGACACAATATTAAGAAAGAATTCGAGATTTCACATCTAAAAGCTGAGATAATCGACTTAATCGTCAGTTGGTGTTTGGCGGTTCAACTCAACAGATCGAACCTCTGCGATTACTAGGGTCAGTACAAGTTGAAATCTTGAACTAATGCCTAATATGTGATGCTATGTGGTTAGTCCCTTAGCTAAGCAGTAAGGAATAAATTAGAATTGAGTTTTGCTACTTTAAACTAATCATCTATTTCCTGAGCCCTCGCAGGGGGTGCACACACACATAAATGTCCCTTGGGGCTGCAAATTTGACATGTATAGTCCTTAAATTTGCAGTTAGGGTGCACATGACCAAAATAGCCAAACCAAACACACTAACTGTTGCTTTCATACCGTTTAGTCCACTTAGTTTTAACAAGGCTCCCTAGATGTAAAGGCTTAACGTTAGAAATTCGACGCGTCGTCCAGTTAGCCACCGATTCTGCAACCAGTCGCGCTACTTAACACCCCCAAAAACGAACTGCTCTAACATGCGGACTGAGGTACGTGTGACACGCGATACGCGGATTTTAAACTTAAAACACTGCATTGACACCAAATAAATAAACTTGGCTTCACAAACAACAATGGCTTCACGCTACGTACCTCTTTGTTCACTCGACGACAAAACAAAGCCTCCGGAGGTTTAATTTCATGAATTTCAAGCAGAAGAGCAACCAAGGTACGTGTGTATTGTACTGTACGATACGCTACAGCGTTTTCAATTCTTATTAAAAATGTGTTAAACGATCCTTTGACGTAACAGTGAATCGTCCGAAGACTTCAAGAATAGTCACCATTACCGTAAAATAATGTTCGTTTAGCGCTGCAACACCGGTAAATCTAATAATGAGAAGATATCACGTTTTTGTGCATCCGGCTAACACTAATCAATGCTACGATTGGGGTTTTTCGTTCTTCGTGCTTTCAGTTCAGCGCAACGCTTGGACAAAACGTCTAGCGTGCTACGTGAAACCGAGCGTTAAGCCTTTAAGTATAGGTAGCCTTGGTTTTAACACTAAAACTATTAATGTGGAATCAGGCATCATTTTTAGCTGCATGCTCGAATGCAAGCGCGACTTTGCAAGCCTTGTCAAAAGTGACTTTATTGGGTTCCACAGCCATCAAATCTTTCTGAGTCTCCTGACCACCTCATACCAGAAACAAACAGTACCTTCCTAAAGCACCGAACAGAGCAAACAGAATGCACCACTGTTAGAGACAGTTTGGCTCCAAACTTGACGTCGCGCGTGCGTAGTGATGTTAGATCAGCCGGTCAGTACCTACACCTAAAGTACAATACAGCTCAACAAGCTCAGCAGAGTATTCGATATGTCATACCTTCACCGCGACCAGACCTGGCTAATGGATTTGACCAGGATTGGCTAATAGATGTGCCCAGACGATAGCAATGCCAAATTGTGAACCATCTCAGGTAGGTGGTTTGCTGGGGTGGAGGTTTGAGCATGCACGACGTAACAATTTTGACGAAACAGATTCATCGCTGACGATGTTGACGTCAATCAAGCAGCATTAACACGGATATTAGCAGGGAATAAACCAAACTGTCACCAACAGTGGTGCGTTTGGTTCGCTCTGTTTGGTCGTTTAGGAAGGTACGGAAACTTGTTCCGATGAGGTTCCTTTAGAAACGTGTCAAACTTACAACAAGCTGTTAAATGTTTTAACTCCCCTGTATAGAGTGCAATAATTTCACCAGCAACTTGATCATGCTTCTCAATCTCTCTCACTTATAAAATTTGGGAGTGAAGTCGAAATTTGCTTTTAATAAATCATTTATCTGATCCAACGTTCTTGAACATAGGCATATCTGGAGATCAGAGACTTCAAGTTAAGGCATTCGTCTTTCGTCCAACTCTTAAAAGCAATATTTTGACTTATTTATCTTCTGGAATGTCAAACGTATTAGAATGTATAGTCACGCTGATAGTATGGGGACCGGGCTTCTGCAACAGCGTCGAACTCCTAAAATTTCTCATAGGTTCTGGTTGCCATGAATAAGTTTAGATTACTAGGACTAACTAAATCATTAGCAAGACCACCACTTAAAGTAGAATATAAATTTATGCCATCCTGGAAAACAATAATTCGTTAGCTTGTTTAAAAGATATTTCGTTGTCACTGTCACTTATGTGCGACAGGAAAAAATTTAATTTTAAACCGGACAGCTCAAAAAACGAAAGGCTAAAGCCAAAGTCAAATATACAAAAATATGCAAAACCATAAAACTTGGAAGATGCCATTTAAAATTAATCCTCTTGCCAAGCCTTTTAACAAATGGCAGAACGCATATTCAAATCCATTTCTTTGTACTGTAAATTACTTGTCAAAAGTTAATATGCAATAATTAGCACCATGAGATTTTCAAAAAATGAAAGTAAGAACAATAATGACAATATTTCCTTAGACGCACAACCCCTAAATACTCCCAGGAAATTAGTACTTTCAAAAGCAGCTTAAAATTCAACAATTCTGAATTCAATAATTTATTAAGTTCAGCCAAATAATTTCTTAATTTCTACGTACTTAATTCTGTGCATGTCCTAATTCAACCTAAGCTAGAATTTAGTACACACTAAGTTGCCTTACAGGCGGTAAGGACAGAATTATTGCAGTTAGGAGTTGGGTGAAATGTAGCACGTAACAAGGGCTGCTACTTGTTAGTAACTTTTATTAATTATGCCACGTGATACAGGCAGTTGACTAGACCAGATCACTATCATAGGTGTGGGGCTGCTTACAACACTCTCTATGAATAAATACGTATACTCATTAATGAATGTAGGTATGGACACTCTAAGCAGCCACCCATAAAACTTGTAAATTTAAACACCACACTCTTCTTCCAATGTATCTTCCTCATCACTTTAACAAGACTGAATGTATATATCAACATTCTTCCAATGAACGTGCAGATGAAGGCTGGCGTTATGTTTCAAGCGATCCAAGTCTATAAAAGTGTGATATCCACTCAAGACCAAAACTGGTATAACAGAAGCTGTCTAGTTTCCATAAAGGGTCGGCCTTTCAAAGTAGTGGTATCATTCAAGGAAAGGCTACCAAGGTAATCCAATTAATCAGAAAACTTGGCACATTACCCTCTCCTTTAATTTCTTTGCATGACTATTTTCTTAGACTGCTGAAACATGTTGGACTTAAACCATGCGCAATGGCTGTTTGCCGTGACGTTATCATGAGCTAGCCAATGACGAACGAGAACAACGGCTGTTTGGCCGTCTGATTGGACTAGCCCAGTCACGTGATATGCACGTCACAGCAAACAGCCATGGCGTGTGGTATAGAATTGTACAACCCTGTGGCTCCGACATGCGATGCAATCCATCATATTCTCAGATAACTGTAATCACTACTGGCTAAAATAAAATTAAAGAAGAGGGCCATGCGCCAATTTTTTTTTGGTTTATAGGGTTAACCTTGGCAGCCGTTCCTTGATTAATATACTAACCTTCAAAGGTCGACCCTTTTTGGAAACTTAACGTCTTCTATTATATCAGTTTTGGTTTTGGGTGGATACAACATATTTTGAAGGTAATAAAGTACTTATTTGATTAATTCGAGTTGATGCTGCAGCTTTCGCTAGTTACTAAGCGACGCAATCATCAACATCTGTTGAATGTGTGCGTGACGCACCCGTAGCTTAGGCACCAGATAACTAATTGACTACACCGCTATTTCTATAATAACTTACTCTGCAGGAAGTAAAAAATTGATGATCCTGACGTCATTAAGTATTTTGTTTTTGTCTCGATGCTGATTCAACAGATGTGGTAAATGCAAACTTGTTAATACTCAGTTTGTTGGTCATGGTGGCTGAGCAGACTGTGGCAGAGCTAAGTCTAATTATCAGAAGAAGCAAATCTGGTCGATGATTGGAAAGGGGACCCTGGCAAAGTCCCTTGCCAGTTAGCAATGAAGGATAAAAGCACCGAAATGTGATTGAATGAATAAATAGCCTGAAAGGTGCAACATGTATAGAAAATTTCGCAACGTTTCGCGTCTGTATGCGACTCTATCAAGCGTAAATATAATAAAATATTACAAAATTTTTGAGTATAAGCTCAAGTCATGTTCCAGTGTATACTGGGAACAAAATCCAACCAACACCAACGAAACACAAAGCACCTAAAGGACTTACGACCGGTTTGAAACCGGGCAATAGGACCCACATCCACAGATCAGTTAAATTGTGATATTCAGTTTACTGCTATAGGTTGCCCAAAAATGCCGATTTGCACTTAAGATAGCCAGCATTCATTTTTCGTTAGTTACGTCTCTCTTTGCATCGTCCAACACTTAATTGAAATTAATAAACAAAAACGTATCGTTAAAAGTTAAAAGTAAGGGTGTAAAAGTCAAAACCTGTAAGGAACACGGACAAGCTTTGACTGTAAAGGTCTAGGTGTCAAATTTGGCCAGTTAGACGCTGCTAAGCATTAGACCCTTACTACTCGGTTTTTGAGATCGTCCTATACAGACCCATGTGATGATCCAGTGATAATGGGGGTGTGGGTTTCCTACATTGCTTTAGGTTGACATTTTTTTCGGTTTGATAACATGGCAGCGATTCCAAGCAAGACAACCTGCTACAAGCGTAAGCAGTACACCCATTCTGTCTGAACAGGCTGGGATGATATTTGCAAAGTTGAATTTACAAAATTGGCTTACTAACTCATTAATTACGCAAGTTTCGTGGTAGTGGGATGTGCGTCTCCTGCTTTGCCTTAGCTTGACAATTTTTTGTCTTGGTTTAGTATTTGCATTAGAGATCATTATTGGTTGTTGTCAATTGCTTTAAATGTACGAAGTTCATACAAAGATAATAAAATATTTCAAAGGATCAAAAGTCACAGAAAACAGAAAAGTGCCAAATTTCACAGGAATATTGTGTTTTTGAAGTTGTTTAACAAAAATAACAAAAAAACCTATTATAACCATACAATACATATACACGTTCAAGCCGAATTGGCTTGAAATACATTTATAAAATTAGATTACAAAATTGAGTTACTAAGTCATTAACATGATTACTGGGTAGTAAGGGTCTAAGCCTTAGCAGCGTCTTACTGGCCAAATTTGACACCTAGACCCTTACGGTCAAAGCTTGTCCGTGTTCCTTACAGGTTTTGACTTTTACACCCTTACTTTTACCTTTTAACGAAACGTTTTTGTTTATTAATCCGTGTTACTTTGAGAATTGTAATAAATACGTGTGGTGGTGGATGAGGGGTGGGGGATGTGTGACATATTTATTATTAATTTGTTGTTTGTTTTGTTGCACCGCCTTTTAGCTCGGTAAAATGGCCCTTACTAACCTGGCTATCGCTAGTGTTAACAATAGAAACAAATCCTTTAATCTTCAGTATACGTCTTGTAACTGGCGTTTGCTAAATGGCATTGTTGCATAATAACAATGTTTAAAACAATGTAAAACAATCAATCTGGTTGTTTAGAGGTCCGTAACCCCTGAACCATTGACCAATTAGAAAATGCCTTATGGAAAGGGCACATCTACGGAGCAATACCTGTAAAATGAGTTAAGAACCAGCTTTACAGGTCTAAAAGTTTGACCTGTAGAGAGGACAGACGAAAGGTACATCCCCAGAACAAGAACAAGACCAAGAACAAGAAGTTGTCTATTTGGCCCCTCTCTGTATCTCTTGTTTGACTGGACTGAATTTGACAATTTTTGGACTGTAGACAGGCCTTAACTAGTCAAGGCTAGATTCCAAATTTGGTTTAAAGATGTTTAATTTTGGCGGAGTCATAATCCTTTAAAGTTGAAAGTTTAACACAAAGATCCTAGGTCGACCCTTACTAACACTGGCTATCGCAGTGTTAATATGTACCGTCAAAATGCTTCACTTGTTGTACAGGGATTTTTATTCTTTATGGTTGAAAATTATTTTTATAATACATGTGCAATTTAAAAAAAATGTTTAAATAAAAAACGTAATCTAGACACACGCTAGTGTGTCGCGCCAAGTTAGGCAACAAACATCACAACAAACATCACATCAATTCAATTGTCGAGGTTGTAAACCATTGTAGCGCGACCCCATTGCGTCAGTGTCTTATACCTTGAAGCATAATTGGACACATTCCAGGTACTTGGGGAAAAATAATAATGCGGTACAAAAGCTTAAACTGTGTCAAAATCGTGAGCAATGAGCCACCTCACAAAAATTAACTCGTGTAGGAATGCTGCTTTCAATGCAAATTAACTCGTGTAGGAATGTAGCTAAGCTGCTTTCAATGCAAATTCTGACCCTCAATAACGTTGTAAATGTGTTACTATAGTTACTAGCTACTATCTGCTAGCTAGCTACTCCGCTCATCGCCATGTTAATTTCCATAGGGTGATTATTCATCGATGCCGAGATAACGGGAAGGTTTCCAGCTATGAAATTGGGCGAATGGGTGCAGTACAATACGAACTACGTACCTTTTATGGTTTGGAGCTTGGGGGCGTAACGGGAATGGCGTGGGAGGGCGCGTAAGTACGAAAATATTGTTATAAACATTATTAGTATTGGCGGCATCGTCACTCATTGGACGGCCCCTTTTACCAGTTTTGGTTGGTCGTGTGGTCGTGTGGTTGACGTGGCACTTTATAGTACACATGTGCACAGTAGTGGAGCTGAGCCAATACACAATTTAAAAAAAGGAGTGATATCATATCAAAAACCAAAACTGATAAAAGGGGACGCCAAGTTCTGAATGGTTCGGCCCTTCAAAGAAGTGATATCAATACACCAAAACATTCGCCAACTTAATCGCACCGAATAATACTTCGGACGTTAAATGAAAACTTGAACATTGTTACCGAAAGTAGCAATGTTCTAGTTTTCATTTAACCTTCGGACTATTAAGCGATGCGATTAACTTGGCGAATGTTTTGGTGTGTTGATATCACTCCTTTGAAGGGCCGAACCATTCGGAACTGGCGACCCCTTTTACCAGTTTTGGTTTTTGATATGATCTAAACAACGTTGCAAAGAAATTGTATTCACGTCCAATTCACGCAAAATAAACCAACTGTAATAACAAAGTCAAAAACTGGTAAAGAGGCCACCAAGTTGAGAGTGGTTCGGCCCTTCAAAGGAGTTATATCAACACACCAAAACTAACTAAATAAAACAAATTACAACAAAATTAAAACCAAACCAAAAACGTATAGAATGGTGACTAAGTTGAGAATGGTTCGGACTATTGGCAAAAGATAGTAGCAAATTGTTGAAAACCAATTTCTTGTATAAGTGGCACTTTATTACACATCTGCACGGTAGTACACAATTAAAAAAAAAAGGAGTGATATCATATCAAAAACCAAAACTGGTAAAAGGGGCCGCCAAGTTCGGAATGGTTCAGCTCTTCAAAGGAGTGATATCAACACACGAAAACATTCGCCTGATTAATCGCATCGAATAATACTTTGGACGTTAAATGAATGCTAAATGAAAGTAGCAATGTTCTAGTTTTCATTTAACCTTCGAACTATTAAGCGGTGCGATTAACTTGGCGAATGTTTTGGTGTGTTGATATCACTCCTTTGAAGGGCCGAACCATTCGGAACTTGGCGGCCCGTTTACCAGTTTTGGTTAGAAATCTTTGCAACTTCTGGTTGGAAAATTTTACAACTTCTGGTATGAGAAACCTAAGGGCCCCGCGCTCTGGACGGCCAGGTCGTGTGACCAGTGGTCGTCACGGCCAAAAAACTAGGCAGTAGGCAACGCGGCCAGGTCAGTTTTTCTTTGATAATTCTCGATCACGTGATGAAAAATGAACACGGAGCAAGTATGGTCGCCCTGTGGTCGTCTACACGCCGCAGGGATCCCAGTGGCCGCTGCGACTGACTGGCCGTGGTGGCCAAGTGCACGGTGCTACATATGCCGTAAGCATTCTCGTTGCATGCAGTGACCTGGTCGCGCGGCTTGGTTATTTAGTGCGCAGGGGCCCTTATATTACATTACGTCATATTTTAAGCATTATGGTGTATTATATATCATTCATTATATACATTATTCAATTGCAAGCATAATGTATATAATCAAAATCTCTTAATAAATTTTGCGTAGGGAAGGAAGCAGACAGGAACTGGCAGTCATTATGACATCAATCCAAACGCTGGAAAAAATTAAAGTGATAGGACGAGCATGTTCGTTCTTTTCACGGCAGTAATGAAAAAGGGGGACCCTGTTAATTTTTTGCATGGTAGTAATAAAAAAGGGGAGCATGTTCATTGTTTGTAAGGTTGTAATGAAAACCGATGAACGGTAATGAAGGGTAATGGTGATTACATAACAACTGTCAATAACAAACGCAATATTACATGTAATGTCAACAGAAAACTATGCCCTAGCAAAATCTGGGCCCAAACAGAAACAGTAGGCAATAAGACAACAAAAGGGTTCGTGTTGCAAAGTGGTTTCCCACTAGAACAGTGTTTGTCACGCCAGAATCAGCTAGTATGTTAATATTTTCCTTACCTTTTGAAAGAGTAGGCTTCGGGCTTGCACCTAAGAATTAAAAAAAATACTACTTAAATCGATGTAGTAGTATTGTGTAGTAGTACTGTGTCTTAATGGAAAACTCTTGGTACAAAACTTACACCCTCAACCGCAATAGAATATATAACACTGTATATACATAGTGAATCGGTTAGAATATATTCTATATAGATTACAAACAAAAACATCAAGTGTGCCGTAAAAAAATGGTTACATGATTGAAGTTTCACTTTACTTGTTTTAAAATGTACATGGCTAAAAATTTATGATTTGTAATTTAAATAATCAAATGTACAATTCAGAAACTTGCATCTGTTTAAGTGCTGTTGTGCTGTATGAATCAAAAAAAATGTCGTAAATCACAACAGCACTTAAACAGATACAATTTTCTCAATTGTACATTTGATTATTTGTATAAAAAGCCATAAATTGTTATATCCGTGTACGTTTTAACAAGTAAAGTGAAACTTCAATCATATAACCCTTTTTTTACGGTACACTTGACTTTGTTAAAAACTAATTGGCGGAGCGAGTGCAGCAAGTGCAGCGAACGTAGTTTAGCCTATAGAACAGCGTCAAGTGACGTCATTTTGGCTATGAGATTCCATGTGAAGGGCATAGCTACAAGGTGCACTAGATTAAAATGTAAGTGTAAAAACGGCACTTCTAGTCAAGACAGTGTTTTGATAGCGGATTTCCTAGGCCTAAAAAAACGTTGCTTTCTCCACCAACAAAAATCGCGCGTTATAGGCTTAAGAAATCCACTCTAATAGCATTGGCTTCAGTAAGACTACCTTCTTTTCTCCCTCCAGTACTCCTTGCAGCTAACCCAGTTACTGGCTCCAACCATAGAGTTACACACAATAATACTACGTCATGTCACTGCCCTATAACGGACACCGAATTGCAAAATGTTGGTTGGTTCGTTGGTTGGATGCGCTTTTGTGGTCTGGATGGAGCCCCAACCAAAGGACAGATTGCTACGCAATTTGCCACATTGCTAAATAGCACAAAAATTATTTCTGATCTCGAATTTGCGGTAAATTGATCAGTTAAAATTCACGAAATTACGAATGTTTTAATTTATCGACCTAACACTCACCATTGTAAATCGTGAATAGTTATGGAATTCCGACGAAGCATACACTGTGCTACTGGTATAAAGTGACTTTTAAACAAGTGGCCTAGTCTCACTGTTCTTCTGTACAGTTCCTCCACTTCCAGTGTTGAGGCGCACACCTCCATCACGCATTACAACAGCTATCTCTATCATACTAATCTAAAAGCAATAACCATCACAGTTGTCGGTTAAAAATGTGTTAGCTTTCAGGCCTATTTTACATTTTAGGCGTAATTGGACGCTCAGCTTTTAGGCCTAATTTTAACCAGCAGTTTTAATTTCGTAAGTAGCAGCTAACGGCGATATGGATTGTATAGTAAGCCTATCATTTTTGCAACACGGTGCGCCTACAGGAACAGTGTTACAACGTAACGCGCAACGTAGCGTATATAGATCAGTGGTAGTAGGGAACTGACGAGAGAGACGCTGTCGATGAAGCCAAGAGCGACTCGTAGCAACTTGAGGTTGCCATGGTAACATGATTTTAGCCTAATTTTCATTTTTAGGCCGAATTTTAAAAATGCAGTTTTAATTTCGTAAGCAGCAGATAGGCCTAATGGAGAATTTGGTTCGACGGTAAACCTATTCATTCATGCAACAATGCGACAAGACTTATTTTAAACGAAGCTAAGATCCATTTGTGTTTATTGAGTGTTACCTTAGAATTTTAATCCGACGATCAAATGTTATTATTTAATTTAGTTACGTCGAAGAATTCTATTAGCTATAAGGAAGTAACGATGTTTTAATTTGGCATGTTATTTAACTAACTTTTCACACTGAATCTAACGTTGTAAACAATTGTCGTCAATATCTGGTACCGTTGCGAAGTTTAAAAAAGCGACGACAGACGGACAAAGTCGTTGCAATAGTCTTCTCAGCCGGTACGGCTGTACAGAAGACTAAAACCGTCAAAATAAATTATCGGTGCTTCGTCATAGCTAACAATCTTTTTCGACGTAACTCAACGAAATAACATTTGATTATCTCATTTTAATCACTAGAGGAAGGCAGGCAAATGAAAGAAAAAAACAAAAAACAAAAGGATTCTTTAAAGGCCGGTTGCCACTAACTTAGCATTGCAGCATCTAGGCCTATCGAGTTCTCTCACACAGGAAGCAAAGGAATGCACAAAGCAAAACTTTTAAACGCTATAAACAAGCCACGTGACTCCTTCATTATTGAGGAAAAATTTGGTACGCCCTCGTGCACCTGGAAACAAGCTGTAAAAAATAACGATATTAGTGTCACTAGATGGCGCCAGGGAAATTTCTTTATATTTTTCAGTGGCGCCATCTAGTGACACTAATATCGTTAAGCTTTATAGCTTGTTTCCAGGTGTACGAGGGCGTACCAAATTTTTACTCAATAATTAAGGAGACTCGTGGCTTGTTTGTAGCATTTAAAACTTTTGCTTTGTGCATTCCTTTGCTTCCTGCGAGAGAAAACTCGATAGTTCTAGATGCTGCAATGCTAATTTGGTGGCAACCGGCCTTTAACGACTTACGTACGTTTCATGTGAACAAGAATGCTTGGAGCAATTAACCCAACATGGCGACGCAAAATTGGCGTTTACACTATCAATCTCAAATTACACGGGAATCTCAAATGAGAACCCTTAAATCGCATCATCAGGAAACTGTATACATAAATCGAAAGTTTACAGCAGACGTGTTTTTACCGCACCACGGAACGATACGATGGCTTCGTATAATAATTTCAAGATTGCGGCGTTGCTATGGAAACTGTACTCTCAAACCCGTGTGGCACGAATGAATAGGCTTAACCTCAAATGCAATAAGACTAATTTCTCTGCTATCGTCGCTTACAACAGCTAAAAATTAGGCCTAGAAGTTTTGAAGTTTTAGAATTATTTAAATGCTATCTTCACACCAAAGCTAACTCCGTCCGACCTACAATTGTGATAATCCAACTTTAAAAAAATTAGCCGTCGCATTCTAGTATGTGCCAGAGGTGGCGGCATAGGAAGCCGTGAATCTTTTGAATCTTTTGATTAAAGTAAAGCACTATCGTTACTGATGATTGTTTGGCTTGCAGTTAAATGCTTTATTATTAATATTTTAAGTCTAGGAAAGATACTCTGCCATAAATACAACCAATGTAAGCATTATTGGCGGTGGCAAACTCTTCGCCAGCTTAACGCCGGCGGCTAACGTGGCATTTTACTGTTTAGACAGCAGGGATGACGGAAAGAGGCTTCAAATAACGAAAGAAAATTCAAACGTGGATGCAAACGAACGCTTCTTAGAAATTATAAGAAGCGTAGTTTTGGACTACCTAAAATTTAAAAAGAGGCTAAACAGGGTTCAGACAATTTTTCAATTCTCAATTTCCCTGACATTTCCAGGTTTTCCAGAAGCACCCAATGACAATTTCCAGGTGTTTACATGATGTTTATTTAGAGAAACAGGCAGTAGCTAATGTTTTCGTTAATATTTGTACGAAATAATCCAAAATTCCAGAAAATAACTGTTTAGAGACAAGTCAAATGGGACTAAATGCATTTTCATCATAGATATTGATATTAGCCTAAGATATGGTTTATTGAAGTAATATCTGAACTACTTGAGCCTATTAAAGCACAAATTAAAATATTTGCTACTAGCCTAGGATTTTGTTTCTGAACTGTTAATTCAATAGAACTTACAGATCAGACACAAAGCCATTTTTTTTTTCAATTTTCCCTAATTTTCCCTAATTTTCCAACAATTTCTTGTTTTCCTTGAAATTTCCCTGAGATTTTGACTCTATTTTCAATTTCCCTGATATTTTGGCTCTATTATCAATTTCCCTGAGATTTTGGCTCTATTTTCAATTTCCCTGAGATTTTGGCTCTAT
>JAHWFP010066558.1:0-21278 GCA_023313725.1 Lithobius niger
AAGAACGGACAAAGTCATTGCAATAGTCTTTTCAGTCGGTTCGGGTTTACGGAAGACTAACAACTTCAAGATAAGCTCAAAATATTTCGTGACAAACACGCAACTTATTTAAAACAAATTGCTAGTTTGTCTTTTTTTTGCTCAAAGCTAAGGCATTATTTTAACGTGACAAAAAATAACAATAAAGGACTTTCAAGGACGTATAGTTAACAATTGCAAGGAATTCAAGGCTTTAGAATTTTTTCTTAGCAAGTTGAAGAACTTTCAAGGGATTCAAGAACCTTATGCCAAAGCTGAAAATGTTTTTTTGAAAATATTGGTCTGATTGGAATGAAATTTACTGGGCCCCGAAAGTATTTGCTCAGCTCGAATTTGCGTAAATTGATCAGTTATTACTAGGAAACAGACTTTCGGGCCTATTACAGGCGGAGCGGATTGAAATATCAAGCCACTAGGAGGTTGCATGGCCGGTTCGATTTGTACCGCTAAGAATGACTTGAGTACCAAATTTCCTTCTTTTCCTCGATCGGCAAGAATTTGTTGGTCAAGCATCAGGGAGGGGGTGCCTTGCCAGTAGTTCATGGTAGTTCCATGGTTGGTTCGATTTGTACGGATAACAATGATTTGTGTACGAAATTGAATGCTTTCAGCTCAAATCTGCAAGAATGTATTGGTCAAGCCTCAAGGAGGATGCGCAGGGAGGCACTGGGGGCCCTCGAGGGTAGTTAATGGGGTTCCATGGCAGGTTCGATTTGTACTGCTAAGATGGCTTATGTACCAAATTTCATACTTTACCTCGATTGGCAAGAATTTGTTGATCAAGCATGGGAGGGGCAGAGGAGGGCTCTGAGGGCCGAGGGGGGGGGACTTTTCAGAGACGGTATACTAAGTCCCTTCAAGGCCTCCGTGACCAGACATATGGTCAACGCATGAAATTGTTAAAGCTTCACTCACTCGAACTTCGAAGATTGAGAGCCGATCTGATCCTCACTTTCCAGATTGTTCATGGTCTATTGGGTATTGACCTTCCATTCTTCGATTTTTCGAAGGTAACTCGCGCCAGAGGACATTCTCTGAAACTTACAATTCAGGCGTCTCACTTGGACTGCCGTCGAAACTTTTTTCCGTTAGGGTGATTGGTGTCTGGAACAACGGGCCGCACTGGGGGCCCTGGGGGACATTTCATTGGGGTTCCATGGCTGATTCGATTTGTGCTGCTAAGAATGACTTAAGCACCAAATTTCATGCTCTTAGGCTTGATCTACAAGAATTTGTTGGTCAAGCCTCAGGGAGGGGGCACAGGGTTGGGGGGATGCTGAGGGGGGGGGACCCCTGGGGGCACTTGAAGGGGATGTCATGGGGGTTCCATGGATGGTTCGATTTGTTCTACTAAGAATGACTTATGTACCAAATTTTGTTGCTTAACAATACTTTTCAGGATTCCAGGACTCCACATTACAATGGTGAGTGTTAGAAATAAATTCCAAAATGTGTAATTTCTTCCATCATATTTGGTCGATTTACGGCATATTTTAGCTCATCAATACTTTTGGGGGTTTCAAGCTACGTATGTAATTTCATTCCAATCGGACCTTTCGTTTGGGTTCCATCCAGACTACAAAAATGCAACCAACCAACCAACCAACCAATCAACCAATCAACATTTCGCAATTTGGTGTCCGTTTTTGGCTACACTGTACTCACTTCGCTTGTGCGGAAGTTAATGGACAAAAGCTATACGATTTGAAACCTAAAAGGTCACCTAAAACCACGCTGTCATGTCGGCAATCGGCTATACACCACTGAAAGACAAATTCAGTCATTACATCCACCTACTACTACCTTTCAAACGAATTTTAATTTTGATTTCTTCGCTTTAAGATTTTCTTCAGAACACTTAACAAAATGCGAGCAGCAACAATTCCCTTTGCCACCTATGTCGCCATTTCGTTAGGTAATATACTATCGTACACACTATTTGAATTGTGCAATTTGTAACAGGCTATTTACGTATAGCAGGGAGCCATGCGAGTCAACACTCGCGGTGCACCTTGCAGTTACATAAGCTGCTTGGCATTCAGTCAACTTCCGCCCAACAACGGAAGTTGGCCGAACGTCAACAGCCGGGATACAGGCCTGCTCCATTGTTCGACCATTTCAGCATGCCTGGACTAGTTAGCTAGTCACATGACGTAAATCTTAAGCCCTCTTTGGTCAGCTCTCCCTTATAAAACAGGAGTGCTGGGCACCGGAGGGTAATTGGTGTTGGAGAGGCAACTCGAAAGGTTGTCTCTCTGAGCCTCTCTAGGACTGGTACAGGCTGCAACCTGGAACAGTGCCTAATTTGTGATACTCTGTGTATAGACCCCTAGCTATGCAGTAAGGAATGAATTGGAATTGAGTTCTTGAACTTGAAACCTCTCGTCCATTCCCTGAGTACGTCACATATTTGTGGGGCCCGTCATGGGATTACCTAAACCTTCGGGATAGGAAATTCATCATGCTTTCCAAACCTTCGGGATGAAGAGAAATATGACAAATCGCTGGTAGAATATTTTGCTACATTTTTTCACCAAGTTACTGTGTTAAAATTAGCAAAAATACTTGGTCAGATTTTTTTTCCGGAGCTACAACTCTGTAAAATAAACCGACCAAATTGAGGGCATTCTCTGGGACCCAGCCTGTGACCGCGTGTTCGGGACTCCCGCAGTAGCCAGAATTGGTTTTTTTTTTCCATTCAAAACCTTGGATTTTGGAATAAAAAAGCAACCCACTTTATTTTCCGTGAGGAATTTAAAGTAAAACGATTGTAACGAACTTAGTAGTGGGTACTTCTACCCATCATTTTTAGTGAAATACAATTTGGGGACGTTTAGGATCCAGCCAGTGACCCCGTGCTTGGGCAACCCTAAAAAATGTCAGTTTTCCAGTCGTCGATTAAGTTACGATTAATGACAGGAAGACACCTAGTTCTTTACGAAAGTAATTAGCGTAAAAACTGGTAGACTAGTTGTGGAGTGATACTAACACCCGCATATGTCGCATTTTATTTTGATAGATATTTTGATATTTTGATATTTTATTTTTGATAGTAAAGGAAGGACGAAAAAGTGAAGGAGCACACTTTTGAAGCTACGAGTTGAAGGTTGCATTGTACAGTTATGAGCTCGGAAGACATTAGTATTGATGCAGTTACGGTTTACTTGCTGATTACCCATCAAAAAATTGACGCACATTAAAAAGTTTATTAAAAAATGCAAGGTGAGTGTAAAAAAATAATATAAAAGTAGTAATAAAATATTGAATAGCAGTAGAAATAAACTAATGAGCACAAAAATCGGGCATTTTTAATGCGTGACAATGTTTATGAGTGACTTCAGATGTGCGTACATACGATTGTACATAAAACAGCTATTAGCCGGCCTAACAAAGTTAGAGTTTGTCACGCCACCTTTAAATGCATTAAAACGAATTATCCAATATTCGTGAACGGTTTAGTCTACAGGTTGGACCCTTTCTAATGCAAACATTTTCTGAAAAGGTCTGAATTTGTGGAGGCCGGGATATTATAGCTGATAGCTGTTGTTTTCGTGTTTGGCTTGAGTTACTTTAAAGCAACATCCGGCCTGCCGTCGCGAGATTCGGCGTAGTAATGCTACAACGTCACTTCCGCCCTCGTCTTCTCGTGATCACATGAACGACGTCTGGCTATAATAGACGCATTGCCGGTCACGTGACAGCATTGACGCAAAACTGTGTCTCACAACCGGAAGCAATGAAACGTCATGGTTATTGTATGAGCGCAAAGGATCATATACGTGCGTCCCGCAGTAAATAAAATTACCTATATTCAACAGAAAATCTCGTAGACGCCACATTTTAAAACGGATTTTTAGCTAGGGATTGACTAACGGAAAGTAAATAAAACTTTGGGGCTGTAATTGATGTGGAGGATCGAGAAAAATAGCGCTGGGAGGACTGTCCTTTTAAGTCGTAGTAGGAACTCTTTTATTTACACTATCCCTTTACGAGGATATAAATGTCCCTGTCTTTATCGTGGCAAACATTCTAATTGTGTATTTCTGTTTTTATTTCAGTTCACTTTCGTGGCAATAGCATGTCTCTTCAGTTTGGTCCTGGGAGATATTGGTGTTGGTCTCACGCCATACGGTGGCCTACATGATTACGGCAATCCGTATTTCGGCAATTTCCAATATGGCTACCTTCAACCCTTTGGCAACGGTCACGTGAACGTCGCCAAGACAGGACCTTACGCATCTTACAGTTACAGCCATACGACGGGTGGAAAACATTTCTATGGTAAGATATATGATTGCACGAGTTTCCTAATTACTTTTTACGAGCCAGAATGTCACGGCGAACCAACATGCGGCGCTACAGTGCCATTCGTGATTTCCGTCCCCGCTTGTGGCGTACTTCATTTGGAGTACCCTGGCGTCTCTTTTCACGAGCAAAATGTCACGGTAATTTGTACATATAATAGCACAAGATGTGAGGTATGCACCAACAGAGACGTCAGGAAGGATAAAAGTTGGAGGGGTGTAAACCAGAAATTTACCGACATAATATTCCATCTAGCCAAAAATTTATGTAATTTTTCCAACTGATTTGCCGACTGACCAAGAATTATGCAATTTTTCCGACTGAGTTGCCAACTGGCCAGACTTTGGAGGTGTGTGACCCCCCTCTCCCCCCCAAACAAAAAAAAATCTGGCCAGTTGGCAAATCAGTCTGCAAAATTTCATAATTTTTGGTCAGTCGGCAAATCGGTTTGAGAAATTACGTAAATTTTTAGCTAGATGGAACATTATGTTGGTGTGACACCCCACCCCCATAAAAACGTCCCTGTGCACCAACCAGTAACGGCCCGCAGGCAGGCGTCGATCGGCAACGACCCCGCAAGTCTGGCAGAGGGATAAGCATTGGGGGAAGCTTTTCAGAACAGCATGTTTCTCGAAAGGGCACCTTCGGGACCGGCTTGAGCCTTATTTATTTCTGCTAACATAAACATGGCTGGTAGAATATAATAGATGTGATCATTAGGAAGTGGGGGATCATTAGCAGTGGGGATGGGTTGGGGGAGGGGGCGTGTCATTTGAGTCACATGATGCACTGATTTTTCCGCCATTATGAACATGAATATGGAAGAATATAATGGAAGTGAACATTAGGAAGTGGGGATCATTAGCAGTGGGGAATGGGGCGATTTTTCGCTTCGCTCACTCAATCAGCGTATGCTAGCCAGTGTGCACAACAATTTGAAGAAAGTTCAAAGTTCATTGGGTTGAATATGGACATACACATGACCTGCCGTACCTAACCCGTGTTACAAATCGTGCATTCAACACCACCCGTGTGTAGCACGGGCTTCAGCTAGTAGTAGTTAAAGCGTTAAGAAGACTATAACGCCACTATGCCATTCGCAAGGATATGTGCATCGGTTTAGGAGGGTCTTGAGTCAAATCGAGTGTGCAAAGGATTATTAATAGTGCGTGTTTTCCAGCCAACCCTTGGAACATGCGTGGGAGTCTAACCGAGACGTTTACTATCATCTCGAATTGAATCACGAAAATCATCGACGAATTTTTCCACGTTCGTTTCCGTTTCCCGTATAGCAACGTGTTTCCCCTCCTTTTTTTTGTGTACCTTTCATATCAACTATTGTGTGCGCGGCGTATCTTGAGTCTTGCAGTATTTGTTGATCGGCTACATCTTCCTGGAGAGGCGGCTTTAAGAAACGGCCGCCACTGTTTTTATAACCATCTTGGATATCAACAAGGCACTCTGCTACCAAAAACGTACAATCGATTATCTGTGTTCGTTCTGCGGCGAACTCAAGGTAGGTCGTGGACACTATAATGCAGGGTATTTTGTTTCTTTGTTTTTTTACAATGAAAGGCTTTTGTGGTGTGATCGTTAACTAACTAGTGTTTTCCGTTTTCTGATTTCATAGGTTGAAGTCGTGAACTTGGTTGCTGGATTGTTACAAAGACACTCACCCACGTACCAATCCGTTGCCTAACGACACGAACAGAACCGAATTATTTATCCCCGGAGGCGTAACCTTTTACTCATATCTGTATAATTGTATTTTTGGTGAAAATTTCCAGTAAAAAATTGATTGATCTGTAATAAAAGTTCACGCTGCGATGTCTTTCTTGTGAAAATTTGTTTTGAAAAGTGTTCTTTATTGGATATGATGTCTACGAGTACGTCCTTTTAAAAAAAAAATCCAAACTGTAGTGTGATGAGAGCAAAATGTCAACGAATGAACTTAAGTATTAAATAAACGAACACTACTCATCAAGGAGTCTCCTGACAAAACCAGACTCAAGGGACATACAAAACAGTGCACTCCGACGAAACGTAAGTGCATAAAGGTGGCTTACTGAACTACGTTATTTCTAGTGTATGATTTTCGCTATTGGCTAATTTCCAATTTTTTCCAGCGATTTATGTCTATTTATTTCTCCGTTATTGAGCCTTTTGAGTGTATGATTTGTCTTCCCTCTCCATTGTCTATGGCTGAGTGAATTTCGGTCGAATGGAGCCGTGGTCACGGCTGTGACCTTAATAACGGGTTCAGTGAGTTATCTTTATGCCAGTGGAGGATGTGGCCATAGCGATTAAGGCGCTATGCAAGTGATCTGGGGGCAAACTGGGTAGCCGGTTCGAATCTGGGTCATGCCACTCCGACGAAACCTAAGTGCATAAAGGTGGCTTACTGAACTACGTTATTCCTAGTGTATGATTTTCGCTATTGGCTAATTTCCAATTTTCCTTAATACAAAACAGTGTTTAAATTTTCAGCACTTACACAAAACTGTGTGCCTAGCTCACCTAGAAACAAAGGACAATGCGTGAATACAGATCAGTTAAAAACAGCACAAAATGAAGGTCTTGTACTTAATACAACAAAAAAGTAAAACTATACATAAAGCAACGGGACTAGCCCTGCGAGCACCTTCTTTTTTTAAAACTATTTTTAACTGCATTATCTCTGCATTAACTCACTGTCCTTTGTTCCTAGGTGAGCAAGGCACACAATTTTGTGCTGAATGCTGAAAATTTAAAAACTGTTTTGTATGACCCCTGTGTGTCTGGTTTTGTAAGGAATCCCCCCATGATGAGTATCTTCTTTCACTCATTAATCGTGTTGAAGCGAACACTAGAGCCGAGGACTGCAGTGAAGGCCAGTGTGCGGGCCATCCAGACGTAAAAAATTCACGCGTTGTCATGTTGCCGAGAATCGAACTAGGTTCTGTATGGTGCGCACAGTGGTTTCAATGCAGTTCCCGGCGGCCACGACGGATTCTTGCTTGTCTTCTTACTGTGGTTTCAGTTGTCTTCACGAAGTGGGGTTCTCTTAATGAGCAATGCCAAGGCTTGGTTCGATGATGTATTAATTAGAACTTGTACCACACCGTGCTCTTTCTTGGCCGCTTTGTTTATTTTAGTTAGCGAGGACGGACTAAGAAATCCTTAGGGCACATTTAGGTAACAGTCTTGCTTTATATTCTCGCAGCTAGAATTTAGCCGTGATGAATAACGGGCAGCTTTCATGGTAAGCAAGCTACCTGGATCTATGACACCGCTTGGATCAGAAATAAATAAACATAAATCGTTGTATTAATATAAAGTTAAAGTGGAACTCATTAGCCATTAGCGAAAATCATGTTCTAGAAGTAACTCAGTACAGTAAGCCACCTTTATGCACACTGTAATTCAAAAGAACACTTTAAGAACACTTCAAGTGTTCTCAGAAGTGTTCTGCCGTATTTAAGAACACTTCAAGTGCTCTCAGAAGTGTTCTTAATCAAAAAAGTTCTCAACGAAGTGTTCTTCACTGGTTTTAAGAACACTTCCTTTGAGAACACTTCGTCAAAGTACACGTCAAGTGCTCTCAGGAAGTGTTCTTAAGCAACAAAAAAAACACAAGGAAGTGTTCTTCATTGGTTTTAAGAACACTTTCTTAGAGAACACTTCGACAGTCCACTTCGTCACACCTTCAAGTGCTCTTGGGAAGTGTTCTTAAACAACAACAAAATCACAAGGAAGTGTTCTTCACTGTGTTTTAAGAAGATTTCTTTGAGAACACTTCTCAGTCCACTGTAAACAATTCAGAATACTTCGGGAATAACATTTTGCGCGGAACACTCAGCAGTGAAGACAGATTGTTGTTGAAAATGCAGTTCCTTACCAAACCGTAACATTTATGCATAATTAATAGCATGTTCGACTAATTGGAAAAAAAAAAAACCGATAAAATCGAAAATTATTTTGTTGCATTTCTGAACTCTGCAAGCGATTCTGAGCAACTTTCCCTGTCACACCACACGTCTAACTCTGTTAGTTTAGATTTTAGCATATAGGGTGTACTTAGAAAAAATGCATGACCCATTTTGCACTTACGTTTCGTTCAAGTGGCATGACCCGGATTGGAATCGGCGAATCAGTGCATCACCAGAATATTACCATACCATCTTCACCAATACGGCCATTTATCCACTGGCATAAAGGTAACTCGCTGAACCCGTCATTAAGGTCACAACCGTGACCAGGACTCTATTCGAGCGACTCTTTTGCCGGCCGTATAGAGCAGCGTCATGTGACGTCATATTGGCGACAAGAGAGATAGCTGCAAGGGGCACTAGATTATAATGGAGGGTTAACAACGGCACTTCTAGTCAAGGCAGTGCTTTGAGAGCGGGTTTCATAGGTTAAAAAAATGTTGTTTTCTCCAATCCCTTATGCTGCTAGGTTGTAATTGGAAAATAAAGATTCCACTTGCTTAAAAATGTCAGCAACTACCAACAAATCGACAAAAATCGCGCATTATAGGCTTAAGAAATCCACTCTTAACAGCATTGTCTTCAGTAAGACGCTCTTCTTTTTCCCCTCCAGTGACCCTTGCAGCTATCCCAGTTACTAGCTCCAGCATAGAGTTATATACAATAATACAACGTTGTGTCACTGCCCTATAGGCAATGGAATATTCCCTCTCCATTGCCTATAACCGAGGACATTCGATCGAATAGAGTCCTGATCACGGTTGTGACCTTATTAGCTGGTTCAGTGAATTATCTTTGTGCCAGTTAACAAGTGGCTATATCGGGAAAGGCAGTGTGGTAGTGGTGGTGTGATGGGCTGATTCGCAATTTCCAATCCGGGTCACATCACTTGAATGACACGTAAGTGCATAGTGTGTAGCATATCATAATTTCTAGTGTATGAATTTAGCTGATGCCTTATTTCCAATTTACCTTTGCAAATATTTACCTTTGCTGACAGTCGTATACTCCGTGACAATAAAATAAAGATTTCCTCCTGATGAACGAATTTTCCTAGTCATTACTCTCACTATAAACGGGACAGAAAGCCAATTGGGCTCGGTAAGCGTTAAATAAATACGGATGCAAACCTATGACCATGTCAGTATGGCTCAGTGGTAGGACCTCGGCCTTTGGTTTCAAAGGTCGTGGGTTCGATTCCCACTCAGGCATTCTGACATTTAAGTCCAAAAGGCAACGTAAATACGTTTGCATCCGTATTTATTTATTTATTTAATACCCTCACTATTGACTGTTTTCACTGAGAAGTGGCGGAGACAAAACAGTCGCCGTGTTGGAATTCTAGCTGTTGTATCGACGAGGGTTGACACAACCAATCACCACGTTGCGCTTGGTCCCCGTCGACCTTTCATATCCTGTGGTCCTGGGTCTGATGACTTTGGCTGTGGACTTCAATATCAAGCCTGTATTGCAATGATTACTAATTACCACCTTGTAACAATTGTAACCTATACTGTAGGCTTTTCTACCGCCATTGTTGTCGTTTCCTAGGACGTGCGGCCTGATGGGCCTCCTGGTTACCACTTTGATACTAGCCGAACTAAGATGTAATTTGCTATAGTCTGGGTGGCGGTCAAACGAAAGGTTAGACTGGAATTAAATTTACCACTTCGCTTGAAAACCCCAATTAAACGGACGTACCTCCCAGCACCATTTTTCTCGATCCTCCACATCAAGTACGGCCCCAAAGGTCTATTTACTTACCGTTAGTCTTTCCCTTGCTAAAAAACCGTTTTAAAATGTGCGTCTAGGAGATTTTCTGTTGAATATTGTTAACTATATTTAAGAACGACCCGTGACTATATGATGCATTGTGCGCATACAATAATCATGACGTTTCATCTCTGCATGTACATCTACTAATTTTCTAATAATTACCATGAAATCTAAAATCTAATAGACTAATGCGGTAAAAATTAAAATTAATTATTCCAATAGATCGCCGAAGCAAAATTATAAGACACTAGCCTAAAAATTATAAATTGTGGTTTTAAAATTCGAGAATCATTCCGGTTTGTGACGACACAATCGTTGACTTGATTCTGTCTCGTGTACTATTCCCAAAGCCAACCGAGACAGCAGCTATGCGAGGAACGCAGCTACCACCCCAGCCGATCTTGGGGCTGTAATTGCTCGGATGACGATCTGGGAGTTGCTGTAATTTGGCACGCGGAATGTTATGAGGCAGGCCGGGTGTCCCTTTAATGTATTGCTGCGCACGATTTTGCCGTAAACTGATCAGTTATTACGGAGTAAATTGCGTTTTTCCCCCCAATTTTATCGAGTGAATACTCACCACTGTAAATTTGGAATCCCGAACAGTTAAGATATTGCTACGAAGCATCACCACGCTACGGATCAGTGAGGGAACTTATAAAAAAAACAACGGAAAGTTAAACTTCACTGCTTCCATACTGCTAAAAATGCGATTTTATGAAAGGCTTCAGACCAATTTTTACGTTGCGTGCAATAATGGAAAAACTTGTTGTTGCTCTTCTTCAACACTACAAGTTTTTTCTTCTGAGTTTATTTTTATCCGTTTTGTCTGGTTTAGAACAAGTTATTATTTTTTTTTATATTTTATTTGGTGCCATACTTAAGTCGTTAAATCTTGGTTTTGGTTCATGGTTAACTGGCCACGCATATAAGTTGGTATTAAAGATTGAAACACGTTATTTTCGTGTTGGTGACATATTTTCGTCACACCATCCATGAAAACATGTTTTTTCCCCCTCTCGCAGTTCACTGTTGCGAGCCCAGATGACGATACTCATATTTTGAAGGATTCGTTAAATTGTAGATTAGAAAGTTATCTAGAAATCGCACCTTACCTCTTCCAAGGCTACGCGGAGCCTTGGCGGTAGTTGCGGCCACTAATGTCTCTGCTAATGCTTTAAGAGCGAAGCAGAACGCAAGCAAAGCAATACGAGAGGTATTAGTATCCGCAACTACCACCAGGGCCACACGTAGGCTTGGTAGAGGTAAGATGTGGCGTATGGTTAACGTTCTACTGTATGGTTAAACATTTCATAGAGCAGCGTCATGTGACGTCATATTGGCTACAAGAGAGATAGCTGCAAGGGGCACTAGATTAAAATGGAGGGTTAAACAACGGTACTTCTAGTCAAGACAGTGCTTGAGAGCAGATTTCATAAGATTAAAAAAAACGTTGTTTTCTCCAATCCCTTATGCTGCTAGGTTGTAATTGGAAAATAAAGATTCCACTAGCTTAAAAATGTCAGCAACTGCCTACAAATCGACAAAAATCGCGCATTATAGGTCTAAGAAATCCACTCGTAACAGCATTGTCTTCAGTAAGACGCCCTTCTTTTCCCCCTCCAGTGACCCTTGCAGCTATCCCGGTTACTGGTTCCAGCATAGAGTTATATACAATAATACAACGTTGTGTCACTGCCCTATAGGGTTGGATAGGTTTAAGAGAGTGGCACTGCTGGATTCTCCTACACAGATATGCTAGGGTGAGACACGACCAGTAAACTATCCGACCCGACCTATAACAATATTAGAGAGGTAGAAAAAATGGCCGCCACGAGTGGGCCATTTCATTTCTTTGAGGTCTGTTCGGCAATTGGCCAAGCAAATAGCATCGGTGAATTTTTGTACAGTGCGTCCTGCCGTCTACTGCCAAACAGCGGCAACTGACAAAAAGCTTAGTAAAATTCACTAAATTAATCCCAGTAAACACCCAGAAAATAGCTTTACACGTACAAATAAATAAATTTCCGTGATTTTGCCACAAAGCTATTAAATTTCTCGACTGGACATAGCTCTTCAAGTAAATAACGACATGTTCGTTTATCCAGAATGTTTGTGTTTCAAAGAAGGCAGCATTTTTTTGTACGGAAGGTGTCGCCCTCGATTGACAAAAAGCGGCAACAAGACAAACCAATCGCATCTGCGGCGCTTCGGCGGCCATATTGTCCAACCCAGTCGCGTATGCTATTTTTCATCCGAGACCCGGCTGGTACTGAAGTAGAACCCTGGTTCTACAAAGTTCTGCTGATGGCCCTTAGAGAGTGACATGGGTTCTACTACTTGTGGTTTTCTGATCAATCCATGCCTTAGGGAAAAATTACTTCGAATATTTGACCAAGTATGGCTTTTCTAAATACTATCTTTGCAAAGAGAATACTTGGTAACAGAAATAAAACACTAACAAAAATAAGTACCATCTACTACCGATTTTCCTTACTACTGTCTTCGTACCTAGCTTGTAGACAAAAATAACTCCGGTGTTAACTCAGTAACCCCCCCCCCCCAGATAGGTATTCTTTTGATGTAACATCCTGACTCCGAGAATCAGGGGCTGGTATCCTGCTGCACTTGTTACCTGCCCTTTATTTCTCAAATTTTCCTCCAATTTCTCACATTTACCTTTTTGAGATCCTTGCTACAAAATAAGAATTATTTGGTAAATTCAGTCGAACGGAGTTTTCGACTTAGATGGACCACTCCAATTTCCAAGAGGCTACGGTGCGTTTGTCATAATCCCGTTTGCCATAATCACGTTTTACGACCGATTTTATGGCAGTCGTCCCAGCTCTTCTGAATTTTCCCGTTTGCTCGAAATTATACTCTTGTCCTCTTCAGCTGGATTTCCCGTTTGCCATAATTTCCCGTTTGTAATAATCTCGTTTGCCATACCGACGGATTTGACGGCATCATCCTAAAACCCAATTTCAAGACAAAGTGTTAGTAGCCGTCTAAAACTATCTATGGATTATTCACTCCTGGTGCCGAATTACAGCCGAATGTGTTGTGTGAATGTGTTGTGTCGTGACTACACTATTTTTATTATTTTTAAACCACGTTAGAAAAAAAAGTTAAAACAAAATTGGAACACATTTCAAATTAACATCGAATTAAAAACAAAAGTAAAGTTTTAATTTGTCCAAATAACGTATCTCTGCATTTCAATTGGATTGATAAACAGTAAATAGTTTTGTGAACAGATGGCGCAGAAACTCGGCACCAGGCGTGAATAATCCAAAGGTAGTTTTGAATGCTAAGAATATTCTTTTAGAGTGCTATTTAAAAAATGAGACTTGATACAGGATTTATGGCAAACGAACATGTATGGCAAACTGGATTATGGCTACTGGGAAAAGATACTCTGGGCTCCCATGATTATGGCAAACGCGATTATGACAAACGGGATTATGGCAAACGCGATTATGGCAAACGGGATTATGGCAAACGGGCGGAAGCCTTCGAAGATGCCTTTCCCTTCGTATTATACTACGTCCACGAAGCGTAGGACCAGTCCATTCTCGCAATATTTGAGGGGAGGAAGGCGCCTGTGTGGCCAGCAGGCCTGCAGTGAAACCGACTCCTTATGACGAACTGAGTGCCGACAATCCATCAACGACGCTCGTGTATTGAAATGACATAGAAGTATGTAAATGGTTGGGGTAAAGGTACGTGCATCCCTGTGGGCTTTCCTGTATGACTCAGTTTTGCGACATTAGTTCAAACGTACGTAAATGTTGTCAACACAGTCATATTCTTGTTTTTTTCTTTCGTGCGAAATGATTTTGCGACATTAACTCTAACCTGTGTTAAGGGCAGGTTTACGCCTCCACTCGCTTTTGTATTCTCGCAGCTAGAAATCACCTCAAATTCCAACATGGCGGCGGTTTTATGTCTGCCGCGTCGCAACGACAACAGCAAATAACGTGAGTTCAGAAGCGTTTGGGAAATTGTTTCATCATGAGGAATTCTTTATATTATTGGCACGGATTATAAAACTGCAAATATTTACTCAAACGATGTCGGATTTAGATAATCCATTTAGCGTTGTTACCATGGCAATGTCACCTTTGCCATCGCGAATGAGTTCTAGCTGCGAGAATGCAAAGGTGAGTCGCTGCATTAACGCGCCCTAAATGTTGCAAACGCTATAGAGCAGTGACACGACGTAGTATTATTGTATATAATTCTATGCTGGAGCCTTAATGTGTTAACTGCAAGGGGCACTGCAGAGAGAAACAGAAGGGCGTCATACTGAAGCCGATGCTGTGAAGAGTGATTTCTTAGTCCTAAAACGCGCGATTTTTGTTGTTGGAGAAAACAACGTTATTTTAAGCCTAAGAAATCCGCTCTTCCGTTGTTTTTCCCTCCATTTTTATGTAGTGCACCTTGTAGTGCCCTCCAAAACCCATACTGGTGCCAATATGGCGGCAAATGTCACTGCTCTAGTCTCAACGGGTCGCACGACATACCGGAAGGATTTATGTGCCTTTAATAATGAACTTTATCTTCTAAAAATAATCACTTTTGTTTTATTCTATGATCTGTCTTTAGGGCGTCATATGTTCATCTTTCCTCAGTAACCAGGTTACAAGGCTACGTAATATTCTCGAACCCCGATATTATTCCACGTACACTGAACCTGAAGGATAAACAGATAGTCTGGCAGCCGAATGACATTTTTAACCTAAACCTGGAAGTAAGGTCCGCCCAATGTTTTTTTGTGTTTCTTCAAGGCATACTTAATGAAAATCTACTGGGTGCCACTTTCTCACCTTTTAGCAAATTTAATTATTCAAGATGTTGGCCAATATGGCAGAAAAATCATATATCGGTCATATCTTCGCTTAAAGAACAGACAGGATAATCATTTTGGTGTCTAATACAACGTTTTCAGGGTCAGTATACTTTGTTGACAAAGTATACTTTTATGTTATAAAAGATAATAGGACGTGGTTGGTGAATTGAAAATCGCATATATTTACAGTATTTAAAAAGTTACAAAGTTATTACGAAGTAATTAAAGTAAACAACGGTTATCAATAGTCCGGAGGAAATTTGTGTAAACCTTGCACGGAAGGGTGAAAGCATTTTATTGTTGGAACTTGCTCAGAAGGATGTGTACTTTAAGTTTCTGTAGGGTGCCAAGTAAAAAAAACCTTGGATATTGAAGATGGCGACAAAATGGCGCCAAATCTTTTTTGCCATGTTGGCCTATTACGTAAGAACTGTTAGTGGTACAGAAAAATGGTTGAGATAAAAGTTGTTTGTAATAATGTACCCTATAATATATGCCCTATTACTTTTTTTCATATCGCCTACGGTTTTCGAAAATAAAAAGGCCATTTTCGGCCATTTGGGCCTATTTAATGCCCATAGATGTCTCAAATTGCCAACTCACAATTTTCAACCACTGTTGCGTCGTTTCTAATTCAGTTGGATGACTCCAATTAGGCTCATTCGAAAGGTTGGAATGTCTTCTTTGCATCAAGTGTAACTAAAAGGATCTACCATTGTTAGAGACTGAGCTATGCCCGTTTTACTAGGAACTGGTATCACAGAGACCGTTCGATTTTTCGCTCATTTTCAATTTTCAACTGCTATGCTGACGTTTCTAATTTAGGTGGACGTCTTCAATTAGATTCATTCGAAAGACAACATTCCCACCTTTGTAATGAACCTCATTGGAGTCATCCACTTAAATTACAAACGTTGATGTAGCAGTTGAAAGTTGAAAATGAGCGAAAAATCGAACAGTGACCGTGATACCAACCCCTAGTAAAAAGGGCGTAGCTCGATAGCTACCAATGATAGACCCTTTTAATTACCCTTGATGAAAATACGATATTATCACCTTCCGAATGAATCTAATTGGAGTCGTCCATCTAAATTAGGAACGTTGATATAGCAGTTGAAAGTTGAAAATGAAAGAAAAATCGAACGGTGACTCTGATACCAGCCCCCTAATAAAACGGGCGTAGCTCGGTCCCTAACAATGATAAACCCTTGATGCAAAGAAGACATTCCCACCGTTTTGAATGAATCAAACTGGAGTCTTCCACCTAAATTAGAAATGTCAGAATGGCAATTGAAAGCTAAAAATGAGCGAAAAATCGAACAATGACTATGGTACCAGCCTCTAGTAAAACGGGCATAGCTCGGTCTTTAAACAATGGTAGACCCGTTTAATTACACTAAGCGCAAAGAAGAAATTTCAATCTTTCGAATGAACCTAACCGGAGTCATCCAATTAGAAACGACGCAACAGTGGTTGAAAGTTGTAAGTTGGCAAATTGAGACATTTATGGGCATTAAATAGACCCGAATGGCCGAAAATGGACCAAAAATGGCTGTTTTTCTCGTAAACCGTAGGCGATCTGAAAAAAAGCAATGGGACGTACATTATTGCAAGCAACTTTTATCCCAACCATTTTTCTGTACCACTAACGCCGTGCTTTTCACCCGTCTGTGCAAAGTTCACTCAAATTTCCTCCGGACTATTGGTAACCATGGTTTACGTTAATTACTTTGTGATAACTAGAACTTTAAAGGGCAATTACATCCATTTTGACATGCATGTTTGAGTTTTGTATCACTTACACAATAACTAAACACAAGAATTGCGGTAAGAATACGTTACTTACGTCCGATATAACAATTTAATTACAGCATCACCAAAACACGACACGGACATCGCCATTGTTTTGCTGGAACACTCAGAAATTAATGCCGACAGATGTCACTTTTCGATTTCGACTCGCAGCCGATTGAGATAGCTGTATTGACTGTGAGGAGCTCAAGCGTCTGATGGCCTTAGCTGCCCGGCAGTGTAGTGGCCAGCTAAAGCCGTCAGACGCTTGAGCTCCTCACAGTCAATACAGCTACCTCAATCGGCTGCGAGTCGAAATCGAAAAGATCCGTCTGTCGGCATTAATTTCTGCGCGTTCCAGCAAAACAATGGCGACCTCCGTGTCGTGTTTTGGTGATGCAGTAATTAAATTGTTACATCGGACGTACGTAACGTATTCTTACCGTAATTCTTGTGTTTAGTTATTGTGTAAGTGATCTAAAAGTTAAACATGCATGTCAATATGGATGCAATTGCCCTTTAAATATGTGTGATTTCAATTTACCAACCACGCCTTATTTTCTTTAAAACGTAAAAATATATTTCACGACCAAGATAATTCGTTATTAATATTCCCTGACCCTGAAAACATAATATTAGACACCAAAATGATTCTCTTGTCTGTTCTATATGCGAAGATATGGCCGATATATGATTTTTCAGCCATCCTGGCTGCCATCTTGAATATTTAAATTTGCTCAAGGGTGACAAAGTGGCACCCTGCAGATTTCATTAAGCATGCCTTGAATATGCACAAAAAACTATAAAACATTGGGCGGATCTTACTTCCAGTAACTTGTAACATGCACACATCACTTTACTGCAGATATTGGGCACTGCGGTTGGAGAATACCTCCACAAGATTGATAGAAAACGTGGCAGTGTACATGTTGTGACGGTTATCAAGTTTTGCAGCTGTAAGAATAACAGGTTGCAACATCCAAGAAAATCCGAAAGCAAGAGAAAACGTCTCTCACTCTTAGAGTACACTGATCTCTATTCTAAGCCATCAGCCACTGGATCGAACAAACCAAAAAAAATATCGTTGTCGAGCAGGTTTACTTTATTTATAAGGTAAATGGCATTTGTTGATGGAAAAAAAAGTACGAAAGACGGTAGTACGTGAGGAAAATAAAAGTGTTTTGTTTTGTAGTTGATGATATAATGCTTCAAAGTGTTGATGCGATACAAATTACAAAATGGACAAAACTGTCATGTCCGACGGAATCAGAGCGTGACGCGTTTCCTGTCGCACCTCGTCTCCGTCGCAATTATCCTTGGGAGACGAGTGTTTCTTTTCTTTCGCGCCAGATGTCACTTGCTTCATTAGGCATCGCTCGAAGGCGGCTAAAACGGCGCCGCACACGTCCGATCCGGCATTCCATAGCCTTGGTCATTAACTGCAGTTGTAAATTTGACGAATGGGCGCTTGAATTGCGTTTAATAAACTAGTGAGGCAGTGCTTAAAGCGACGATGCGCATCGTCATTATTCTCACTTTGCTGGTGCAGTATTAAAGCTTGAATGAAACACCATTAAAGACGCATTGCCACGCTATAATCCAAATCGATCCACATTAAGAAAACTAAGAGTGATCAATATAAAGGGACTAGGTAAAGCCAGGAGCGCATTATATACACGTCCTCTTATATTTATGCTACCCCTGGTAAAGCCCAATATCCCGTCTGTGTGTTTTTGCGCACACTGGCTAACAAACGCTGATTTTCGTTGGCTTCACTCACTCAATCAGTGCATCCCCTGACCTGGACTCCATGCACTTATGTATGAAAATTTCCGCCAGAAATAAAAAACTACGCCTTTGTACAACAAAGTCCAAACCTTTAGCCGGCTTTGACATATTTTTTTCTGGGATAGGCAGAAAATCAATCGTGTTTTCAATATTTAACAGAGTTTCACTTATTATTAACTGAACAAAAAACGGCTTCGCCGTTTAGAAAAAAAAAACATTAGAGCTCGTATCCCCATACTTACATCTGTGAAGGAACACGAATAAAAATGGTTTAGAGTTCACTCGACCGCAACGAACTATAATTTATACATATAAGCGGGAGGCTGGCATGTCACAATCCTCGTTCCCTGGAATTGTAGTTCAAATTATAGTTCGTTGCATTCGAGTGAACTCTAATCCATTTTTATTCGTGTTCTTTAACAACTGTGAGTATGGGGAAACGAGCTCTAATGTTTTTTTTTTTCTGAACGGCAAAGCCGTTTTTGGTTCAGTTAATTTGTTGGCTTTTTTCGCTTCCTTTTTAGTGTAATTGCTATATGGTCTGATCTATCGTGTCGACGGTACGTCTGCTGTCCACCCACTTTTGTTTGCGAAAAACGGAACATTAGAAATGCGTATTTATGTTGAGGTTCCGCCCGATTTAGCAAGTGTCATCTCGATGGGTAGTTGACTTTGCATTGTTGCAGGTAGACACAGTAACGTAGCAAACAGTCGAGGAATCAATTCAACTGGCTTCCAGAAGCTCGTGTTAACGAACTAAATAAGTCATTCAGTCATGTTGGCCGCCCATTTCGCACCCTATAGTTTAAAACTTGAAGATTTAAGCGAAAACCAAGACCATTTCATTTTGGTTCTCATCTTTTTGTTTGAGTGATCTCTAAGCCGATCTTGTGCTCTTCGCTTCTTTGTTGGACCATTGTTACAGGTTGCAGCATTGTAACATTTTGACATTGTTAGCCGCTACGCCTCCTCCTCCTCAGGGCTTTAGGGCTTTAGGGCTTCGGGTAGATGACCAGGAGTGGTTAACGCTCGTTAAACCCTTTAACCCTTTAAACCCTTTAACTCCTCGTCCTCCTCCTCAGGAGGACTGTGTGCTTCATGACGGTTTGCGTGCTAAGCTTCGTAGAAAGGTTGGGGCTGCTATTTTACTGGAGGAATTACTCCGGACCAGTGAGAGGAGGCTGAGCATACGTCGGTGGTTAGCAGTGGCTAGGTATGCTCAGGCAACGGGTGTGCGGCTGTGAGCCCTCCGACTCTCTTGTGAGACATGATTAGTGTGAGTGTGAGTGAGTGTGTGTGAGTGTGGGAATTGGGTTGAAGGATGGTACTGGGAATTGTAGTTTCACTATTAGCGCTGCTCTGCTGAAACACTGGCACTTTTACTCGAACACTCGAACGATTAATTTGTCAATCACCTGAGGTATTGTTGTTCACTTGTGTAAGAACATTGTCCGGTTGTAATTAGACTTAGATTTAGGGCGGGCGCATGGCCTAGGGCCAAGGCCCAAATAAAACCTAGGGCCAAGGCCCAATCCAATCCTCCTCCTCAGCCCCAATAAAATTTATTCCTCCTCATCCTCCGGTCGGATGGTGAGGCGTGTCTGATAAGTGGCGCCATCTCTTCGAAGACTTTGGAAAAAGTGTTATAACCCGAACACGGCCGTCAATAGACGGCGACATGGCAGGTTTGGTAAGTGGCGCCGTCTGTTCGAAGACGTTGGAAAAGTGTCCCAACCCGAATTTGAAGGCGAATCCCGTCAACAGATAGCACTACAGGGTGGGGTACTTGATTGTACGACGGAATGGCGTGGCGGTGACTTGGCCTCCTGCTCCGTATTATATATGCAGACTAGTTGTGCCGCCCCCCCCCCCCCCCGCCTCTCTCCAGGTGTTTGGTCTTTGGTTTTAAATTTATCAGCCTGAAGACCGAACATGTGAACGGCTCCCACATATGCCCTCTCCCCCACAATTACTTTAACCCCCACACTCTAAAAACTGTTGGGTCAAAAATGACCCAATTTGGGTTATTTTTTCACCCAACGCGAGGTCCACAGTCAGTAACTATCAATTGGGTCAATTTAACCCAACGTTAAAAGTATACTATAATTACGTCCATGAGCATGCGTCATTTTTACTGTTTAGAGTTAAAATTGTTATTTTTAACCCAAGGTTGGGTTGAAAAAATGACCACTACATTGTGGTCAATTATGACACTTTCGTTGGGTCAATCAAGTCCAGAAATAACCCAACGCTGGGTTGAATTTGACCCAACAGGCATGACCCAGCAAGTTGGGTCAACTTTTGACCCAACAGTTTTTAGAGTGCAATTCCCACACTCCTGCTCCCTCCCGGATTCGCATACGTGTACCCCCATACACGCTTGGCCGCCTTCCCCTCCCCGAAAACGTCGCCCCGTGACATTCTCCCTTTGGTGCAGCCCCGGAAAAGTCGCTGGCGTGTGTTTAACTGAAGGCTAAAAAAAAACCTATCACTGAGAAATCCAGCATCCAGTAAGCACGTAATTCCATGTTTAAGTTAATCCTTTGAAACAATTTACTTCAGTAGCGCGCATTGCCCGCCACACACACTTGCCCTGGCACCCTCTCCCGCTTCCCCTGAAAACGCCGCCCCATGACATTTCCCCTTTGGTGCATCCCCGGAAAAATATAAAATAAAAAAAAAATAAAAAAAAAAAAAATAAAAATAAAAAATAAAAAGGGCGAGCGACCGACAATGAAAACGGATATGTGCTCTATCAA
>JAHWFP010066558.1:21288-38023 GCA_023313725.1 Lithobius niger
TTGTGGCCGTCTTGTTGCCGTCCATCCTACGCGACAACTCGATTTTATTAATAAAGATGTAGATGTTGATGTAACAACGCATTCGTGCAATCCTATTCGTGATTTTGCTAGGTACTTTGTTAGGTACGAACAATGATTTCAAGTACCTAACAGTACCTAGCTCGACTTTCTGAATTTCTGAATTTTTGCGGTCGTATTAAGGGGATAATTCTAGTTTTGAGTAGGTCTATACGATAGAAAACGTAATACGTTTCATTTGGTTTTCGACCTAAACCTGTCCTAGAAAAATTGTCTCTCTAGCTTTCTAGTGCCATGGCTTCAGCTGGTATTGCGTCAAATGTATACGGAGATCAAAAATCTTTTCAGATTACGATAGTGCCCTGTTGTTAAAGATTTGAATCAATTTTGGCTGGTGGATGGTGTAACTTCGATAAAATTAGAGAATAATTTTTTTTTTAAATCTATGATTAACCGTACTTTTGAAACTGAACGATGGCACACAAATTGAAAAATTAAATGAGCTAAATTGTGAACTAACAATCAAACAACAAGAAAAACCTAAACAACATGGCCGCCGGCCTTATCCGAATTGGTTTACTGTTGCATGAAACAACGTGGATTGATAAGCTTTCTCAGCAAATAAAACTATCAACACATTGCCCCCAAAATCGAATTTGCTTACAAAACCTACCAAACTGCCTACCGTTCTATTAATAATAATGATAAAAAAAATATGGTGGTTTCTTGTTAGCGTCGGTCTGGTTACACCTACGTTAAGAAATCCTCATCGATAATTTGACAACTCTGCGAGAGAAACTTCTGCGCTCCAAAATGAACTCTTGAAGGTTAATTTACCATCGGAAAACGGCAAATATTAACTAGGGGTAGCCCCATGCTTCCTACTCCTGTAGCACCCGTTTATTGTAATTAACATTGCTCTTTATTCAATGCGCGCAGCATTGTTCGAAATATTGGCTGTCTTAGGGATCTTGTTAGGCAAAATTTGTACGATGTGATTTTTATTGTTGAGTCATGGCTAAACCAGAGCTTTACCGATGCCATGATTGTAGACCTACAGGCGTACTCAGTGATTAGACGCGATCGTGGTAGCCGGGGTGGGGGGCTTTTGGTCCTTCACCGTGTTGAAATTCCTTTTGTGATCGATGAGGTGGGTGTTTCTGCAGAATGCATTGCTCTTAGCATACCATGCTGCAAAATTTCGTTTATTTTATGTTATTTGCCAAATAGCTATGTTAACGATGGTATACTGAACCTCTGCACTTTTGTAAATCACTCATTCTACCCCGGCTATTCAAATCTTTTGCTGGGCGATTTTAATCTCTCAACAGTTGATTGGGAGCGAAATTGCGCTGAGGACAGTCACCACGAGTATTTTCTAGATTTGGTGGGTCCCTTGGGACTCAGACAGCTTGTTGATCAGCCCACCAGGGGAGGAAATATTTTGGACTTGATTTTCTACTCAAGACGACCGTTTGGTCTATGACCTTTGTGTGGGTGACCAATTTGGGAATAGTGACCACTGTGTTGTTAACTTCTCTGTAAACCTTTCCCAATCGGGTTCTGCAAATTTTTCGGCACGGGTGCATAACCATGGTAAGGGAAATGTAAACCTTGTAAAACTCAAATCTTCGCTTGCATCAGTTGATTGGGACAGCCTTATTTTTAAGACTCATCCTTGTATCGATCAAGCTAGGACATGTTTCCATCGTGTGCTCATTGACCATATTGAGGGATGTAGGGATGTGCCTAGTGCCGCCATAAAAGGTAAAATTTCAACCCCACGGTACATTCGTAATCTTTGCCATCGCAAATTAAAGCTTTGGAGAAGTTATAAGAAAAATCCGAACACAAGGACCTTGGTTGCATACAATGTTGCGCGAAGACTTTTTACTGAATCTGTGGAAAATTGGTCCAAGGAACGGGAAACTGCAGTAATCCGGGGGGGAAACTCTACGGCCCTTTTTCAATTCTATCGCCGTAATAATGCATCAGCTAGAGCCCTACCTCCTCTTAAAGTTGACAGTGCCTTCATTTCCGATAATGCAGGGAAGGCGGAGGCTTTGGGTGAAGTTTTCGCTATGAACACCATTGCTGACGACAATGCAATAACACCACCGCTAAGACAGATTCCAACCCTACTGTAACATGTACTACAGTATCTTTTCCGCAGAGCTTAGTTGTTTCCGCTCTTAATAAACTGAAACCTAGTAAATCTTGCGGACCTGATGGCCTATCGGCATTTCTTCTCAAAACTTTAACCACTGAAATAAGCTACCCCTTATCCAAACTCTTTACACTGTCTTTTTTACAAAGTAAGCTCCCGCAGATTTGGAGACAGGCAAACGTGATCCCAGTTTTTAAGAAGGGCTCCCCTTCGGACCCCAAAATTATAGACCTATTGCATTAACATGCGTGGCTTGTAAAATCATGGAAACCATAATCCGGGATAAACTAGTTCGTTTTTTGAGTGAACATTCGGTTATTCTTATGGACCAATTCGGATTCGTTCCGCACAGGTCTGCTACACACCAATTACTGCTGGTCCTAGACCACTGGACTAGCGCATTGGATGTAGGCGCTCTTTCGGACACTGTGTATTTCGACTTTAAAAAAAGCCTTTGAGTCCGTTATTCATCGCGAACTCCTCCTTAAAATAAATTGTTGCGGTATTGGGGGTCGCCTTAAAAGTTGGCTAGAGTCCTTCCTCCATGAACGCCTCCAGAGAGTACAAATTGAAAACTCTTTTTCTTCCTGGTCAAAAGTGCCATGTGGTGTTCCCCAGGGATCTGTTCTTGGTCCCCTTCTCTTTGTAATTTATTTAAATGACTTGAAATTCGAAAACAGTAACTTATCTGGGTTCAAGTTTGCGGACGACCTGAAGGTTGGTACCGCGACTGTCGACTCGTCACTTTCCTCGGATCTGGAGGCCCAAATCCAAAATGTGGTTCATTGGTCGAAACAATGGCAGCTCCCCCTTTCCATCCAGAAATGCCACACTTTTTATGTAGGCAAACGGGATCATTGTTCAAGGTATACACTGGACCATTGTCTCCTGCCCGCTTCTGAAGAAGTGTGTGATCTCGGGATTTGGTTCACCCAAAATCTTAAATCTTCTCTGCATTGTCGGAAGGTTTGTGCCTCTGCTTACCGTAGGTCCGCCATAGTAAATCGGTGCTTTACTTCTGGTAACACTACTACGAAGGTCTGGGCTTTTAGAGTCTTTGTGCGTCCGTTACTTGAATATGCAACTCCTGTCTGGTCGCCTTATTTGGCACGCGACATCGATTTGATTGAGTCTGTCCAGCGTCGCTTTACAAAAGGCCTTCCTGGACTTAGAAATGTTGCATATGGGGTTCGCCTGGAGAGCTTGGGACTTGAACTTTTGGAATTGCGTCGAATTAAGTTTGATCTGATTCTTACATACAAGATTTTACATCACTTAATTGAGGTGGATCTTCCTTTTTTTGATCGGGCTCCAGGTCTGATCAACACGCGGGGTCACAATTGGAAACTGTCTGTTCAATCGGCTCGTCTTGACTGTCGACATAACTTCTTTTCGGTAAGGGTGGTGCCTATTTGGAATGCCCTTGGGGTTTAAACCGTAAATGCAGCTTCTGTGGCTTTGTTCCGTAGAATGCTTAACTCCGAACCCTTGGAAAAATTTCTTAAACGGCGTCTCTCTGTTTCCAACTAAATTTAAGTTTTTTGGGGGCTTCTTCTTCTAATTGTGGATCGGTGTGAGCGGCTCCCCAGCCCTTCCGACTTCCTTCCGCTGGTTGTACGCGGTAAATAGGTATATTATATTATTATATTATATTAAGTTTTGCAACGATGCATATTTACAACACGTTTGATGTTGACGTTTAATGAAAAACGTGGCACCACTGACAAGCTTTTTGGTTTTATTAAGAACGAAAAAAATAAAGACAACAAAAACAAACAACGTAATTTGTATAATTTGTTTATTCGACCATTTTTCCACGACGCGAAGCCATCTCATAAAGCGTTGTAGACTCAAAATTGAATTTTAAATTTCATCTTTTCTTTTTTAATTATTCTTCCTGGAATGCATTTATCAGCACTGCTGTGCAGTTTATGTGGCATCTGCTAAATGTGAAATTTCTTACGGCTACAAAGAAAACAAAAAAAAATAAAGGCTCTTTTGTTTTCAGTTAACTACCAAGAAATTCGTTCAACACAAATTTGCTTAGCTTATGAAACATCTACTGAGGCTAGTACTGTCAACGCAAGGCAAACCGAGATGCTCCTATATCAGCGGGCCTTGTGTAATAATTGAGTAGTTGGCTCACCTGCCGCCAGGATTGTAACAAAATGGCGTCGAATACGAAATATTTCCACTGTTCATGTAAAAAGGTGGCAGCAGACCTCTGTCCTCCATAATTACTTTTCAACGTGGATATCTGTTGGATATGAAGCGATATTTCCAGCGTGGATACTCGCACCTCCTTTATGCGCTCCTGTCGACACTGACCTCATTCCTAAACTGACCCAACTGTTCAGCGACCGATTACACCAACCCGACTGCTTCCACCGGAAGTGACGTCACGCCTCAATATAGAGAATTTTCATAAACTCATCGAACAACTCAACGCAGAAGCCGCGTCTCATCAAAGTAGTTCATAAACGCTCGGTGATTTTTCTGATGCTTCAGCAGCGTCACGTCACCGCTGAAGCGCGCTGCTCGTCGACTGCAGGAACAGGTTTTTGCACTGAAGCCACTGACTAAAGATGGCGGGCACGCTGTCGCTCTTCGCTAGGGTTATTTACGTCACCGTAATTAACAAATCGGTAGCGATTGCCGTCACGCAGTATCCCCACTAAGCTAAAAGAGGGTAACAGGTCACTCGGTTATAAGTAATAAACGTTCTTACCGGCTGGTTTTAAACGTAAGCCTGCTTAGCAACGCCCATAACAACGCAAGGATGGTAGGTGAGCAAACGATGGTGAGCAGAAACACTTCTTTTCTGACACTGGCTTCCGTTTTGCTCAGCGATCATTTCAGCGAGTCCGTTCATAAAAGACTTAAGTGTGACGTCACTTTTGCCACTTTTGGTGGAAGCGTTCGATTTGTATGTAATCAATCGGTGAGTTTGTGAAAAACTCGTTGGATGCAACAAGCAAGATGGCGCCCAAAGTCAAGAAAGAAGTGTTTAATGAATGCGTACTCATCATCACAACTGCGTTGTCAAGGGCGTTGCAAAGCCATTTTTAAGTTAAAAGCCCGCCGATAAATATGTTTATTGACGTACAGCCATTGATTGACCTTCTTATTACCTCCACCATTGGTTTGATACGTTTACATAAATAACCCTAGCGAAGAACAGCTGCAGGTCCATCGTCTGCAGGATTGCGCAACCTGGTGTTGGCGAAACCGATGATTCGCCGGTGACGTCACGCTGAGGAAATACCTTGGTGAAGTGTGGTGACCAGGCCAAGCTTTCCGGTGAGTTTAGGAAAATGATCACTATGAGGGATGTGTTGGTCCGAGCACCAGGGAATACAGTCTTACTGACCCGCCCCTCCCTCCTCCATCCCCTACCACCAGTCGTCAGGCTTGAGTATCTGGATTTATCTCTTTTAGCCTTCTGTACAGCCGAAACGGCTGGGAACACTATAGCAGCGTCAAGTGCCGTCGTATTGGCTACGAGACACCATTTGGAGGTAATACCTACAAGGTGCACTAGATTAAAATGTAACGGAAAACAACGGCACTTCTAGTCAAGACTATGTTTTGAGAGCGGGTTTCTTAGGCTAAAAAGAACGTTGTTTTTTCCAACAACAAAAATCGCGCGTTATAGCCTTAAGAAATCCAGTCTAATAGCATTGCCTTCAGTAAGACGACCTTTTTTTCCCCCTCCAGTGCCCCTTGCCGCTAACCCAGTTACCGGCTCCACCATAGAGTTATATACAATAATACTACGTTCACAGACGTTATGTCACTGCCCTATAGCATAGACTTTGTCCATCCGTCTGTCGCCTTTTTTTACTCTGGAAAGTTACCAGATAGAGACAAACGGCTTTCACTATTAGATACAGCGTCCAAAAATTAGTAAAAAGGAATAAAAAAAAACAACAACCGGAAGTGTGAAACGGAAGTGGCCATAAATGACCGGAAGTGGTCGACAAGTGAGCCCATCATCTATGGAACGGTAGCAGACAGAGAGAAACTGTTTTCACCAAAAGATTCAGTGTCCAAACATTAATTAAAATTAATAAAAAAAATTCGGAAGTATGAAGCGGAAGTGGCCATAAAGTGGCGGAAGTGCATAGAAGACCCATTACGACCACGACTACGTAGTCGCTGCAGCACCTTGTTTTGATGGTAATAATATTTTAATGTTAACGACACATTTAAGTTTCAGAGAAATTGATGCAAAATTCAGAATTGAATTGAACAGATTTCTGGTTAGGCACAGTCCACAAAAGAAGCAACACTGGTACGCCAAAACAAAACAACACAAATTATAAATAAATAAAGAGCATAAAATACACTAGTTATTGAATGTTGGATTTTATTTTAATTCTACAAGCATTACAGTCATAGCTTACTACCTCTGGCTTCTCAAACTAAACGTGTAATGGCGTATGCTTCCCCCTTTCATTCGTATAGCATTTGTTCTATACTTGAACAAATTTGAAATGTAGACCTAACTACACTGGTTATCTTCAACACTTTCTCAAAGGGTTAAGACGTTTTTACGTAAGGGATTACAACATTACAGGATAAAACCGTATCACCATTACTAAAAAGCAGGAATTACAATAGAAATGATTCACGCACTGAACAATTTTTGAATCTGTGAACTGTTAACCATTTTAAAGCACTCTCCTGAATTTTTTTGCGCAAGGTTTACGGTCGTGTATAGTTACGATAGCTATTTTTCGCCATATTTTTCCATCCCCTTTTTTCATCTTCATCCTCTTTCACCCTATTTTTTACGACCTGCATTTTTTGCCCCACATTTTGTACACCAAATAGTATTTTTCACCGCAAAGTTTTTGAAAGTTCCAAGTTCCTACTCATATTTTACAAGCCAGCGACTTTTCGCCTCCGATAGTTTCACAGACTTGCAATTTTTCTGCCCATCTTTTTCACCCCATTTTTCACAGACTTGCAATTTTTTTCCCATCTTTTGAATCCAGTTTTCACAGACTTGCAATTTCCCCCCCCTTCCATTTTTTTCCGTCTTTCTTCCCACCCTGAAATTTTCGCCCACATTTTTTCACCCCGTTTTTCCCAGACCTGCAATTTTTGTTGCCCCGTCTTTTTCACCCCATCTTTTGCAGACGTGAAATTTTTTGTCCCATTTTTTCCACCCCAACATTTGGTAAAGTTGCAATTTTTTGTCTCACTACAATCTCATTATTTTGCCGACCTACAATTTTTCGCATTATCTTTTTCACCCCATATTCACAGATCAACAGTTTTTCGCCCTATCTTTTTTAGTTTTTACCCATATTTCCAAGACCTGCACCCCCGCCCCCCCCCCCCACGCCCCATGTTTTTCACCCTGTTTTTTCTCAGCCCTGGTATTTTTCGCTTATCTTTTTCGCCCAATTTTCAAAGATCTGCAGTTGTTCGCCGCCTTCTTTTTCAGACTAACTTTCACCAAAGCAGCAATTTTTCACCCCCATATTTTCATCCCACTTTTCGCAGCCTTGCAGATGTTCTTCCCTTTTTCGCTCCTGTACTTTTCGCCAATGTTTTTCACAGTTTATTTTTTACCTAAATCTAATAATGACGAATATTAACATTAATTTCTTAGACAAATGAATGAAGTTCTTTAATTAAAACCTTTTTTTCGAGCTGACATTAATTTAGCAAATGTCATACCCCTCTTTACCCCAACATTTCCCCGAGATAACGTTGCTTTTTAACTTCAGTCGCATGTTGTAAGGCTTGTATAACTGCATCTTTCTAAAGTCTCTGCGTTCTAGTGACGGAGGGTCAAACGGTATAGTTACGTCACACAGTCTCGCTTCATAGAAGCTATAAAAAAGAGTCAAATATTTATGCACGGGGGAGAGTTGACTACATCATGTGAATGAAGATGTATTCAAGATAGTTGGGGCGAAAGGGTAGGGACACTGTTTTTTGCGAACTGATTACTGATATGATGTGCGGCAAAAAGGAGACTGGGAACTAAAGTTAAACTTTTTTATTTAACCGTGTACCAAACCAACACGCGGCTTACCTTCTCGTTCATTAATGACTCGTCGTCCCTAAGCTATTCTAAACGGTGCTGCTGCTGCAACCGTTGGTGTTTTAACAAGACCCAAATGAATGCAATTCACCGAAAATTAAACTTGTAATTGCAAGATTGAGGAAGACAAGCTAGTCAGTGAGCTTCGTTAAAAAAAAACAACAAAAAAACATCTTCATCCCCCACAAATAACTCGAGTTACACTTTTTCAAAAGTCACGAAACTTTAAGACTGTAGGAACTGCCTACGTAACACGCTAGAAACGAAATTGGTATATCAAGCAATCCTAGGTCACCAGGATTACACCTGTGATTTTCTGATCCCTCCGTGTTTCACAGAAAAATTATTTCGCATACTTGACGTAGTTTGATCTACCCAGTAACCTACAGATTGCATAGTAAACTAATTTGCATAGGCTGCTAATGTGAATTGCAGCCTTAAGATAAAGGCTAATCACATATATAAGCCTAATCACAAGTGTAGGCCTACAATATAGGCCTGACCGCACCAACATAAGCCTAAAATATTGACTTGATCGCACAAATATGTAAGCCTAAAATATAGGCTTAATCGCACAAATGTAAGCCTAAAATATAGGCTTAATCGCACAAATGTAAGCCTAAAATAGAGGCCTAATCTTACAAATGTAAGCTAATTACATGTGGCCCATCCAGTAGAGGGATAACGTATTGGTTTATTCCCTAACGTGAAGGTTTACAGGTATTAGCTTGTCCAACTCTTCAGAATTGCCAAAGCAGTGCTGCAGACAACGGGTTTCCTAAAAATTACTTCACGTACTGGGCCTAACTTGGCCTCGTAGGTAGGCTGATTAACAAATTGTTTGCCAATGCAGATTATATGCCTAATCAAACCAATGTAGGCATATAATGATCAAAATCGTCCAGATATAAACCCTATCCCCCTCTCCAGCTCTTTGACGAGCTAAACGCAACAACCGCGCCGTACACGGAACCCAACATATAAGCAAGTTCTAAGGCCAAGCACACATGCAGTGACGTACAACAGTTCCAAAGGTTAGGGTCTTTGTAGCGCTGTGACGTCACATTGTCACAACCCATATCACATTTAGCGTAAGAAGGTTATTCACATGCTATTATAGAGGGAAGGGTAGTAGGTTGTTGTAATCAATGCACCCATTTATCTCAGCGTAAGGCGTGTGTCAAAGTGATTGATGTGCGACAAACCTAACCCAGTTCTCTCTACTTTGGTCCTACCTTGAATTCTACCTTGGTTCTACTGATAGGTTTGGGAGCGTTTGGGACTGTAGGAACGTTCTATATAAACCTCCCCGGAAATTAAGAGCAGGCTAGTTCCGCAGATCACGCATAGATACGACAGTTGTTATAATTCTATTTTTTTGATCGCTTCATAGTGTAAGAAGAAATTACTTCGAATATTGGGCCTAGGTAGGTTTCTTAGACAAAGTATTGCATAGTAAATACTAGCGAACGCAACTAAAAAAAAAAAGAACCGCAAAGAACTGCCTAATTTCTTGTGGTGTCATCCATTGATCTGCCATAATCCTTAGTAAGTAGGGAGATTGATTCAGTCAGTCCCCCATCCTCTGATTATTTGATATAGTTAGCAGTAAACAGTACGAAGCTAGGTTATTCTTGTTATTGGGAAGGACTGAACAAATTAATAACCCTTCTTGTACTTATTTGTTAGTATACTCTCTAAGTTTTACGATGGAGTTTGGCAGCACTGGATACTTGAAATGCCCCTCATGATAGTACACATGCAAAAGCGAAAACAGACACTGGCATAAATAATGTGCTGTAAAGATCAATACTCCTAAAATTATTTTTAAGGTAATTTACCAGTTCAAATAGTCTCGTTTCTACAGAAAAAGAGAAAATGTAATCAGTGGGATCATTAACCCCTAAACTTCATGTTTATCTTCATATCTTTGGTGTTCTAGTTATTCATGTCACTCGTTTCACTCTCCTGTTTTCAAATTAGAAGGTTTTCTTAAGGATAGTAAGTGAGAAGGTGAGTGCTAGAATCTGCATCTGCTTTAGCGTAAGGATCTTTGTAGGGGATTGGGGCAAATTTCATCACATTGTGTCCGAAATAAGCAGCAATGTCCTTTGCGATTTTGTCCGATGCACCATTGTCAGTTGAACTCTGAGGTCCTGTGTACTTGGGTTTGGAATGATCTGGGTGTTTGTGTTCGTGGCTGTGGGAGTGAGCTGTAGGACTATAGTCATCATCGTCATAAGCGGAGACATGTCCTCCACCGTATTCTGCGTAGGGATCATCATGGTGTTTGTCATCGTGGTTACTGCTGCTACCATGGTGATGGTTGTGACCATCGTGACCGTCGCTTCCATGATAGCTAGGAGTGTGGTAAGAGTCATAACCATGATCGTGGCCATCTCCACTGTGACCATGACCACCGTGACCGTGACCACCATGACCGTGACCACCATGACCATGTCCGTGGTTGCTGCTGCTACCATGGTGGTTGTGACTCTTCTTGTTACCATTGTTACCACCACCATAAACAGACTTTCTCGCTGCGTAGGGATCATGGCTGGATTGCTCTTTATTGTAATAAACCTCGTGGGCTTTTGTTGGTTGGTTGTAATCCATGCTGCATTCCTCAGAAAATCCCTTTGGACCGGCACCACCACATACGTTGCACTTCATTTTGCCTTTACCGCTAGGGGCATCCTTGTACACCACCTTGCAGTCCTTGCTGTCCATCGCCGGAGGGGCATAGTGTTCGTCATGGTACTTATCACCAGAGTGTCCTGGGTACCCACGGCTTCCCTGTCCTGAGTGAGAGTGTCCAGATGCAGAATGGTATGGATAGGCATGAGTGGAGTCTCCATGGCGGGAGGCTTGTCCAGGGTAAGCATCTGTTTCATGTCCCTTGAGCCAATCGGTGTTGAAGAAGGACGCTGGAGGTGGGTTTCCTGATGGGCTGGCTTTGGAGGAAGAAGTATCACTGCCTTCTTTGTTTTTGTCGTCATCGTCAGAGTTGTAACGCACTGTCTCGATGTATTCAACCTATAGTTTGATAAACAAAGACTATGTTAATGATAACTTTTTAGCTCCTAGACTGCCAGACTACAGGTAAAACAGGTTTCATGGGCTTGTTACACATTTTATAGTAAGGTTTTCATAGGTTTAAGAGCGTTTTTGGACTGCAGGAACCTCCGATATTCACATGCCTGAGGCAAAATAACTACCTCAACCGGCCGCACATAAAGGTTGCAGGGGTTAAACTTATGATTTTCGTATTACGCCTTGCGTAAAAGAAAAATGACTTGCATATTTGGCGTAGTATGGCTTTCCTCCGGACCTAATGATTGCTTCGTTACTTGCTAACACTAAAAATACAAAATGTATGAAGACACAGACCTAATTACATGTGGCTCTACCTAGCAGAGTGTTTCATAGACCTTAGTACATGGGAAAAAAAGTAATCTGGTATTAACTACCATATCCAAAACAATTAAGTTTGTTAATTTAATCACGTTGCATTCGTTTGAAATTAAAACCATATAAGTTGCCTATAGAATTTGAGAACTCTCACTTAACCGTCAAACAACTCTTTACACAGCCTGGGCTTGTCACGTGATCTTATGCACCTGACTGTTATCATTGTGACTGTTATCATTATGTTTACGTTGGAAACAATTTCCACAACAAGGTATACAACATCTTATTCCAGAATTGATTTTCTAAATTCGAAACCCATGCAATCCAAACTGAGTCATGATCACAGTGACCCACATGCACCACCATTTAATCGTTAAAGGTGGTACCGGTAGCGCTGATACTTCCTATTTTTTTTAACAGACGAGAGGTGATGAAATTGTGACGCACGACTGCATTCTTTCTAAGATTGTGGATCTCGAGAGAATGCATATACGTTAAGTAAACATTACTGATCGTATGAAGAGTGTAATGGGTTTGGGAGAGTTTAAGATGAAAAGACCCTCCTATACAAGCATGGTAGGGATAGAATTACTTGTTCCACGGATATCACCTAGAAAGCACCAGCTTGTAAATTCACAACTTTTGAATTTTAGATCTTTCCGTCTCCAAGGAAAAATGGCTTCGAAACCCTTCCTATTACTGCACTTCTTTCTCCTTTGAATCTAACCACTAGAAGGAGCCGAGTGTAATTAATACTATATGTGAGTATGATTAGGCCTATTTTTATTTTTAGTTTTGTTTGCATTAGCATTAGCGAGTGTTCACGTAGCAAGAGTATTTCGAAAACCCATCCTAGGTCAAATATCCGAAGTAATGTTTCTCCTAAGGCACAGAGTGATCAGAAAATCGTATGCAGAAACACTATCACCTTCTAAGTGCGATATCAGCTGAACTAGTAATTCTTTTCCTAGCGTGTCTATACAGGAGGGAGGTTCTTGCAGCTCAAAATTCTCCTCGATAACAACAATTCTTGGAACGTACCTTTTGCTGCTTCTTCCTTGGCTTGATGTCCGTGTCAGGGTTGATACGCTTGACATCAGGCAAGTAAGACCTGAGGATGTCCATTGAGGGCATGACAGTCAGCACGTGCTGTTGGCTTTCACTGTCTTCATTTTCCTCACTTCCGTCGCTCTCCTCCTTGTACGCGCTTTTCTTCTCCTTCTTTGGGTAATAATCGTGATAAATATTAGCAGCTTCATCGTGTTTATCGAAATAGACGGGATCATAATCTTCCTCCACGTACTCCTTGGGGAAGCTGTGTTCAGAATCGAAATGTGAAGGGTCGTCTTCACCTTCTCCCCAATTGCTTTTTGGCTTCTTTGATTTCTTATTGGAACTGTCCATGTAGTCGTGGTCGTGATCTTGGCCTTCGCTGCTGGAATATTCGCCATCGTCAGCGTCTTCCCTGTCGATGGAAGCCGCTCCGGACATGACCTCGGCTAAACGGGCATCGAAGTCGTATGTCGGGTCCTTATTCTTGTAGTTGCTGTGTGGGTGGATGCTATCGTGGTTCTGACTGGCACTTCCCTCGTAAACAGGAGTTTCGCCTTCTTGGCGACTGGAAGGGTCCACGGTGTAATCGACTGATTCTCGTTGCTGACTCTCTTCGGATACCATCGGGGATGCGTGTTGCATCATGGCGGGATGGCGAACCGAACTGGCCCCTTCACGCTTGTTGATGTAGATGCATTCTTCTTGGTAGCCTTTGTCTCGGCATACTTTGCATTCCATTTTTAATTTACCTATTAGAAAAAGCAAAGAATTAAATTTTATTAGACGAAAATCACTTTGATACTAAATAGAGAAGGCATATTTTATTAGCATGTGCATTAGGCCAGAGTTAGTAATAATTTTGCAGAAGCTGGTTTAGTGTGATAATTTTTATACTTCACACGTTACATACCGAACTGAAACCAAGCGCTTGCATGAAATGTTTTTTTTTTTATCACCTTGGAGATGGAACAAGTGCCTGAGCAACAAAAGCAAGATGGAAAGACTAAAGTGAAAACCTTATCAAAGAATACCATAAGTGGGGTAAATTATCAGTGGTATTGCCATTAACGTAACTAGTACTTGAAAAACAAGTAATGAAGCCTTCCAAGCGATTAAATGTAATCTAGCGTTCGGCCAAATCTGGAGCTTTACTCGTCCCTTTAATTTGCAGCCAATGTGCTGAAATGAAACTTCAACCTTTGCCTACCCTCGATCCAGCATCAGCAATATATTCCATCTACGCATCAACCGATTTGCAGACTAAGCCATCACCATATGTAAACCTAGTTTTTTTTTTATTCCTTATCAGATGAATTCATTTTCTAAATACAACAGCTCGGCGCATACGGCGCTGTAATCCATCATACCCTCGAACAGCTCCCTAACAAGACCCAACACTCCTTGCTTACTCTTTATAAACTCCTTGTAGCCGTAAGAAGAAGTGAAGAAATTTAAATTACACCATGGGCACTAGCAATTTACTGAATAACGCGATTCGCTTGCCTTTTTAACAAGCTAATTTTGTTTTAAGTTCATCAAAGTTGTTCTTAAACACGCAGTGAATTTACCAATCCCTCAACATGACGTCGCTGATGAAGGATCGCACTCATCCGCTCGTTTACGCGATTCTTCCACTGAATCCACCAACTAAATATGGTGGAAATGCAATATTTCTTCGCTAGGATTATTTTATGTGAGGGACCTTCGACCGTTCTATTGGGTCGGTCCACTCAGTATAGCAGCAGCGCGAGAAACATTGCGAGATTTAATACCACACCTCAAATGCGTCTGACGTCACTGCTCCCATTTCGCGCCATTTTACTGATTCTTCCATCTTATTGCTGAAGAATCAACACAAAATTGGAAGTGCGTTAAACTCCCTATATACATTCGAAAATCGAGTAAAAATTGCAATGTTTGTACTGTCACAAGCGATTATCGTAAAAGCACGCCATGTTTTGGTTTTGAAGTAATGGGGTCACGAATCTTAGGCATGGTCCGTCGATCCTATTACCGAAGGTAATACTATTGACGGACCATGTCTTGGGTAATCTCTTAAAAATTTATCGTTTTGTTTTAATAACGTTATTTTAACATTCAGTAAAGATTGTGTGATCAGATATTTCATAATTATTCATTAATTTTGTTAAAAAAAAACTATTGGATAGTTGAAACAAACCTTTTTGTTGGCTTCGAAAGCCGAGCGTCGTCTGCTTCGAGGATTGGTTTGGGAGCAAAAACGTCATCAACTGAATCTTGCTTGTGTCAGTTTTACCACGGGAAATAGCTGTGCTATAGCTCAGACGCGTTCATTTGAGTGAACCTTAGAACGGTCGAAGGTTCCTGATTTATGTAAACATAATTAACAAATGACGGAGGCTGTTGTCCCAGACAGCGTTCTCACTAAACTAAAAGAAGGTAATAAATCACTCGACCATAAGAAATAAACTTAGTAAGCGGTATTAAAATTAAGAATGCTTAGCAACACCCTTGACAACGGAAGTCTAACGCAAGAGTGATGGTGAGCATACCATGATGAGCATACGTTCTTAAAACACTTCTTTCGTAACATCGGCTGCTATTTTTGCTGATCGATGCATCCATCAAGTACGTTCTAAAACAATTTACACATGACGTCACTTTCGATGGAAGTTGTCACTTTTGGAGTAATCGGTCGCTGAGCAATTCGATGAGTTTTAAGAAAAAAGAAAACTCGATCCCAGCTCGTACTCGTACCAGCTTAGAGCAATCCTTCAACGTGACGTCATTGATGAAGAATCGCACTCGCGCTGTTCAACGCGATTCTTCCACTGAATCCACCGACTAAATATGGCTGAGATGCAATATTTCTTCGCTAGGATTATCTTGTGTGAGGGACCTTCGCCCGTTCTATTGCGTCGGTCCACTAGTCAGTATTAAGCAGCAGCGCGAGAAACACTGCGAGATTTAATACCAAATCTCAAATGCGTCTGACGTCACTGCTCCCATTTCGCGCCATTTTACTCATTCTGCCATCTAAGAGCAATATACCAGCTGAGAGCAATATACTCAACTTCGTTACGTGAGGAGTCTATTCCCATGGAAAGCAACGCATGGAAAGCAAGTGTTATATCACGAGGGCACGAGTTAGGAAAGCAAATGGGAAGAAACACGTGTTTGTGACTACGGTGGCTCGTTGGGACTAACAACAACTTTTTTCTACATACGCAAAACTTTCATGAAACTTTCTTCCGCGTTCCAACACTAGACTAGATAAACGACAATCTAGGACGATATATGGTAAACTGCACCTGTACCAGTGGCCATCTTGTTCCTGTTTCATAAAAGTTTTGTGTGTGTAGAAAAAAGTTGTTGTGTGTCGCAGTAAGCCATCGTTCCGATCACGTAGCTTAAAAAGGGCCGGCAAGCAACAATGAGGATAGTGAGGGGGAGCTAATTTTAAGTGCATTGCGTTTCTACTCTATCATTTTCGTTGATGGCTTATTTCCAATTTGCTTTTATATTATTTACAGCCATTTACGTCTGTTTATTTTTACCTTAATTGTTAACAAATTACAAAAGCAAAGCCAAACCAAACCAAATTCTGAAAACTGCTTGCGTGTTTTCACGGATTGTTATTCGGTGGCTCCAATTGTTGACTAAAACTAAAAAAAATAATTATATTTTAAATAAGGAAAATTTATAAATATAATATAAATATTTATTTTATGTCAATTTTTTCGGTTCTAGTTATTTTGTTTGGGAATGGTGAGCATTGGAACCCAAGGAAGTGTCAGAAATTGGACCAGATACCGTTATTTGGGAAAATCACAATTAATGCAAGCACCGAATTTCCCTACTCCCGGACCACTGCACTGTGACTGAGGTTGGCGCTTATGACCAAGCTGTCGACGTGCCATTAAGCCTCAATGCTTCTCCCCCACTGCCCCTCTCCCGTTTTTAATTTGTTGTCCCTTGAAGAGCGGCTTTCCGTAAAACGGGTAAAATCCCATGTAAGCTCTGTTGTACGCACCCCCCCCCCCCCC
>JAHWFP010066559.1:0-12123 GCA_023313725.1 Lithobius niger
TGGGGGGAAGGATTGCCAGACATCTTGGACCCCTTCGTCATCCGAACTCTGGAGGAGGGATACACACCGCCATTCGTCACCAGGCTTGTAACTACAGACTGCCCGCCAGACTGGCTGGTAGGACGTTCCGAAATCCAGCATAATTACTGCTTATGACAGCCTGTATGCTCTTTTAATCACGGCTCAGATCCATTTCCCCAACTTGAAGGGTGACACTCCCTTATCCATAATTTCACCACTGTTTGAGTCCACATCAAAAAACAGTGGAGTTGGCTTGTTATGAACTTGCAGTCCTCCTTCTTATTTTCTGTTTTGGATAGGTAGAACCGCATAGCTCTAATCGGACACTGTAAACATTCTTGGTTTCGTGTTTATCCACACTCGTTTAGAGCCTTAATTCGAACAGGCTTTGATGTCGTTCCCGGTTTGCAATTTTTTGCTCCGAAATGGGCCGAAAACGTCAAAAATACCTCCGACCAGTCTTTGGCAAAACGAATATGACCCTCATCCCTGGTGAAGGCTGCCAACTCACTTTGGCGTGCTGCCGAGGCTAAAGCGACTAGGAATACTGTCTTCTGGGATAGAGATAGAATGGACGCATTTCTAGCTGGCTCATATGGGGCGCCCATTAGACTTTGCACCACCAACGGCAGATTCCATGTGGGGAACAATTTCGTTTGTCTTGGTCTCCCACTTTCAAAGGCTGTCATCATGCAAGCACTGCTGGCTCTCAACATGACATCGTCCTCTTCAAATTGTTGAGTAGGTGTTTTAATGAATGAGGGGTTCTTGAGAACCGAATCCAACTCGATACTACACAGTTCAGTTACATATTCGGCTTCCTTGTAGGTCCGAAACCCCTTCTTATTCGGGGCGCCTTTTCCGACCGATTTGAAAAAACATTTGTGTAAGCAAAAGTATTTGCAGGTAGGAAGAAACATATGTGTCTTCTTCGGGTCATGCGGTGGCAGAGGCTTAGAACATGACAGGTGTGCAACAGACCCAATGTTTTGAACCATAATCCCCTGCACAAGCCGCTAAACAGTGCCCTGGTTCCAAGGCAAACGGGGGGGGGGGGGGGGCGAAAAATTGGGCATAGTGGCCCCGTGCGACCGCATATAGCGGCCAATTCACCAAAGGGGCATATTTTCACCCCCCACTCAGCCTACGGACCCAAGGAAGAGAAGATAGTCGAAGGCAGAAAAATAGGGAGGGGGAACCTTCCTAAAGTCCCATTTTACTAACCTCATACCACTGGCAACAAGAACGATGTTTGTACAGGTGACACGATGGCACCATGACACGACACGATGGCGACATGACACGACACGATGGCGACATGACACGACACGATGGCGACATGACACGACACGATGGCGACACAACACGACACGATGGCGACACGACACGATGGCGACACGACCCGACACTTTTGACGCGAGGGTGTGTCGCTGCGGAACCCGTCAACATGTCCCATGCCAACCTACAGTCCGGCGACATAGACGCATTCCTATGTGCCCCGTCGCCGGATCTCGGTCTCAATCCCATGACCTACACCTTTTCCCGGTGATTTACGACTGGGAAGAGAAAGCCATTTACTAGTGTTTTCGTTCCTATTACCTACTCCTTTTCTCGGAGATTTACGGCAGGGACGATATAGCTATTTACCAGCGTTCTCGTTCCTACGACCTACACCTTTTCTCGGTGATTTACGGCTGGGAAGAGATAGCTATTTACTAGTACTATCGTTCCTATAACCTACTCCTTTTCTCGGAGATTTACGGCCGGAACGATACAGGTGTTTTTTTTTTTTTTAATAATAATGGTACTCTTTTAAAATTAAACGCTCAACGCTCTTCTGGTGTTTGACGCCATAAACAAACTCATTATGTCCAGTAGTTTCGTAAATTTGTCCTCACTGGACTTTACTACTCCTACAGTTTTGAGTGATTTTTCACTGGAGTCCTCATACGAACCGCTATTCCCCACACCGGGAGCGGGAGCTTGGATCTAGACTCGGACTTAACAACGTCATTCACGACCCGTGGCGACTGCATAACGGATGAAGACTCTATGTCCGTCACAACAGAGACATCGGCCCCAAATTTATCCCTCGATTTTTCTTCCTCCTTGGGCAAGAATGGTTGCAACATGTGGACCATATCTGCCATAAGGACGCCGAACTTCTTTTCCATTCCCGACACTGCCGAATCCACCTTGTCCGTAATTCGTTGCTCCAGACGAGTTGCTTTCGCATCAAAAATTACGTTGGCCGTGGTCTGCATCGACGCCAGCAGCTTTTCATTTGAGAACGGCACCTGTCCCACTGCACAATCAATCAACTTCGCATCATCCGACACCACCACAGTTTCATGAATCTCAGCAAAGTCGTTTCCGTTGGTCGACGCCATCTTGTTTTCTCCCTCTTGTTGACAAACGGCTGTCGTTCCTTCATCAACCAAAACTGCCGCCGCTGCTCTGGCCCTTTGAGTTAAGTCTCTCACGCAATAATTCTTTAGATTCTTCTCCCGTGGTCATTTTTCTGCCAAGAAAGGTTGATAACTCTGCTTCCAAACTCGAAAACAAAGGCAGCGATGCCAAACACGTCCTTCCCCGACAACGTGCTCAAAATGTGATGAGGGGAACAAACAAGATGGCGGCCTCCCAGTTAGGAGTAGCAGCACCCCTGGCGGGAGAGGAGAGAAAGTTTGGATACAAGCTAAAAAAGGGAGTTTTTTAGTTGATAAATGAGCAGTGATAGCGTAAAATGATGATTTTAAGCATAATTACTGAAGTAAGTATTTGCAGGTAGTAAGAAATTAGTTTTTACTTACCTAAAATACTTACCTTCAGTAATATTGCTAAAACCACCTTTTGACGCTATTTACTGCTCGCTTATGAACTAAAAACCCTATTTTTTATGTTCTCCCTAAGCTTTTCTCCACTGCCGCCAGGTGGCGCTGCACGTCCTTACCGACGTCAGTGCCCCCACCAGTCCAACCGCATCACTTTTTCACGGGCACTCCGGTTCAGTGATTGCGGGGAGGCGGGCGGGTCCTTACTGAAGGTAAGTATTTTAGGTAAGTAAAAACTAATTTTCACTAGTTAAAATTTTCGTTTCTTACTTCCTGCAAATACTTACCTTCAGTAATATTGCTGAATTTGTCAGACAGGAGGCGGGAATCACCACCAACCCAACCAGGAACCTCGGAGAACAAGCTTACTAAACCACACACACACTGCCACCAAAACACTAATAAAGAACCAAAAGGCAACCCACCAGGACCAGGTATCCAGCGACGCCATGCCCCCATAGAGAGGCCCATGGTCCCCAACCAACAGACGGGTGAGTTAGCCCAACGCCTGGCAGTACCTCCACCTCATCCTTGAGAACCTAGCTCAGGAACAAGGCACACAAGCCCAGAAAACCGGCCCGCACCACTAGAATTGCCGTAATGGAGCACAGCAAGAATAACACACTGAAACAAGGCACACCGACTCGGGCTTCACCCCCAGAAAGCCTGGCCAGCCACAAAATGGCTTGCACCACAGATCGCCCGCCCCAGGCCACTCGGGACCCCCAAGGAAGTACGCACAAACAGGGGCGGGTGGAGCAGGAGCACGCTGCTACTGCTACGTCCAGCGGCGTCCCGCACCAAGAGTGTAAGAAATGTCCGCGTTACTCCAGCGAAATCCTAAACCTACAATTACCGTATTGTTTCAAAGCAGGTCCAGAAGAAATACTGAAGTACAACTGTACATTTAATAGCGACATTTCGAAAGGTACAACACTTGACCACATGGCTTAAAACAAACACGGCGTAAACAACATGACTGCAGCTTGCATCCCTTGCTGCCCGCATCAACACCAGAACGCGAGTGAGCGTTCGCTCCATCCGAAACCGGAAGGCATCTCCCCACTAGGCTAAAGCGCTTGATCAGCCAGATACTATTCTCCAGGCATGCACAATGCATAAACCAGGCTCCCAAACACTCTTTCCTGAATTGGGGAAAGTACATTTCAGTTTCAGGCCTTTAACACTACCTTGACATATTAAACAACGACAAGAGAACTGTAAACCCTCTGCTGGGAAGAACCATTCATAGTTAGGCTATGACAACCCACACACTCTCCCATCCGTCTCATGCAAACACAATGCTACAGAAGGTATAACATTACTTATGAGTCACAATTATAGAACACCGCTGAACATAGCCTATTGAACCGCCCTGGGTTCAGCCATTCCGACAACATGTTTGCACCATTTAGAGCAGACGGCACGTTATATAAACAGAAATATAGCTTTCGTAGCCAATCCCCCAAAAACACGAATTTTAACTATGTTTAAAATTAGTTTTTACTATCCTAGAATACTTACCTTCAGTAATCCGTGCTAAAATCGCTTAATTTTAGATTTCCATGCTCAAGATAAAAAATTTCACCCATTTTTTGGCTTTCCTAAACAATTTCTAGTTTCATCTAGTTCCCGCTAGGTGCACCACTGTGTCTCCCTTGTTCAGTGTGCCGCCATCTTTCCCTCACATCGCTCAAACCTATTATGGTTCAGCTCTTGTGGGGAGGCGGGCGGGTTCTACTGAAGGTAAGTATTCTAGGATAGTAAAAACTAATTTTAAACATAGTTAAAATTCGTGTTTCTTACTATCTGCGAATACTTACCTTCAGTAATCCGTGCTGACTTCGTCGCTAAGGCGGCGGGTCGAGCTGAACCCAAGGTCTGGAAACAAAAACATCAAGTTAATACATTCAAGAAAAAGGAAACTTACCCATCATTTAATGGGCCCTCCTTCCTCTCTTGGAACTTGACTGTTGTGCCCTCTCTTCATGGCACGTTCCAGCCACTAGATGACCTCGTATTACGTTAGCACCTTCTTTCCCACTGGTGTCCCTCAAGTAGTGGCTAATGAAGGTATTTTTGTGGTTCCAGGCACAAGCCGATACCACGTCATCGAGAGGCGTTCCACACCCATACGCCCACGATGCGGCCAACGCTCTCAGTTCATGAGCTCTAATGTCTTTCGGGATGTCAGTATGATCTGGGCCTTCTTCATATGCTTTCTTTATGACCGCACAGATCCACTTGCCCATCCTAGCCGGTGTTACCGGTGCAAGCAAAGCTTCTCCCGATTCACCGTCTATATTCAAAAAGAGTGGTGTGGCTGTAGTGTCGCCTCCACCAACCCTTTTGCAGTGCTCCGTTCGCTTCAGGTAGCATCTAACCGCTCTAATGGGGCATTGTAGTCTCTCCTCATCTTCTCTATTCACCACTGGTGCCAGTGCCCTAATCCTGATCGGTTGTGGTGTGACGTCTGGTCTTGAATTTTTGGCTCGGAAGTGCGCTGGGAAAGTAAGCGTCATCGCAGAGAAATCCCTGGAGAAACGCATGTGTTGGTCCTCCCTCGATAACGCTGCCAATTCGCTCTGTCTACTGGCAGTTGCAAGCGCTACTAGGAACAGTGTCTTATGCGTCAAGAAAATCATTGACGCGGTTCCCAGCGGCTCATACGGTGGCCCCGATAAGCTCCTCAGAACCAAGGGTAGATTCCACTTTGGGAATAGACTTCTCACTCTAGGTCTTCCATTCTCGAAGGCTTGGATCAGTCTTGAGATAACCCTGCTGGTCAGAATCGGTTTGTCTCCTAGATCGATACCACCGAGTTAATAGCCGATCTGTATCCCTTAATGGAAGTTGGGGCCAATCCGCTATCGTACAACTCCTCCAGGAACTCGGCCATGTTGCTCTCCGAAGGGTTACATGGTTCCAATCTTCTTTCCGTGCACCATCCGTACCATTTTTTCCACTTCGTTTCGTAGTCTCTCACTGTTGATTTTCGGTGGCATTGAGGAATTCTCTCGACTACCGGGTACGAAAACCCTGCATGTTGAAGGGTCCTCCTTATAGTTTCCATCCGTGAAGGTGAAGAATATGTGGTTGTGGATGGAGTTGTCGTCTCGTTCCTCTCCCTTGGGAAAGGAAGTCCTCCGTAATGGGTAGTGGGATCGGTTCTTCTGACGCTAATTCTATCAGGTCCACGAACCACGGTGCTCCTGGCCACCATGGTGCAATCAAAATGAGTGACATTTTGCTCGATCGGAACTTGTTGAGTGTGTCCTGGATCAAGAAAAACGGTGGGAAGGCGTACCCGGCGAGTCCGTCCCAGTTTATCGCTAGCGCATCCGTTGCCCACGCTCCCTCGTCCGGGAAAGGTGACACAAAGTGAGGTAGCTGTGTGTTGAGTCTGGTCGCAAACAGGTCGAGATGCGGGGTTCCCCACTTGGTAAAGAGAGCTTTGCACACTGAAGGATCTAACATCCACTCCGTCGTCGGGGTCATTGATTTTCTGGACAGAGCGTCTGCCCATACGTTTAACTTCCCTGCAATGTGTCTCGGTTGAAGTGTTATGTCCAATCTGTAGCACAGGTTGAAGAGAAGAGAAGTCTCCTCCATCAATGCAATGGAATGGGTGCCTCCTCCCCTCTTGACGTACGCCACAGCTGTCGTGTTGTCCGACATTATACCGACACACTTCCCCTGCAGTTTGCCTTCCCAGGCTGCAATGGCCAATCGTACTGCCCCGAGTTCCAGGACGTTGATGTGAAACTCCTTCTCCTGTTCCGACCACCTCCCTGATGCTTCGGAGCTGTCCATGTGCGCTCCCCAGCCCTCCATTGATGCGTCCGAAAACAGTAGGAAGTCTGGGGTCGGCTCGTGGATAGGGACTCCTTTCGTCAGTGTCTTTTCCTGCATCCACCATTCTACGTTCCACCGTGGGATATTGTCCAGGGGTATCCTGTCCAACCAAGTCACTCTCGGTGACCAATTCAGCTTTCTGAACCAGTGTAATGGCTTGGCTTGCCACTGACCCCACCGAACCAGTCTTGTTAATGAGTCCATTGAACCCAGAACTGAAGCAAGGTCGATTGCGGAGATGTGTGTCCTGTCCAGAAGTTTTCGCATTTCTGCGATGGTTTTCACTGTCCTTTCCGGGGAAGGGCGTACCAGCATGTTCCCTAAATCGAACTGTGCTCCTAGGAAAGTGAATACTCTCTGTGGGGTAAACCGAGACTTCTTGATGTTGACGCCTAATCCCAACTTGTGGAATATTGTAACGCATTGTTGGAGATTGCCTACCAATGCCGTCTCGGACTCGTTGCGAAGCATCCAGTCGTCCAGATAGGCATGCGTTCGAATGTGTAATTCGTGCAGACGGCATAGGACAGGGTAAAGGATCTTTGTGAAAACAAATGGGGCCGTCGATAGTCCGAAGGGGAGGGTCACAAAGTGGTAAGTAATTCCTTTGGAGTACACTCTGAAAAGGTGATGCACCGATGGATGTAGGGGGACGTGCAGATATGCGTCTTCTAAATCGATGGTCACCGTGAACTCCCCTTTCCTCAGCGCCTTTCTGATGGAATCTATCGTTTCCATCTTGAAGTGCTCCTTCTCCAAAAACGAGTTGAGTCTTCTTAAGTTGAAGATGAGCCTTGCGCCCCCCCCCCCCCTTCTTCGGAATCACCCTGGCCGGGCTCCAGAAGCCTTTCGTGTCGGGTGTTGAAACCTCTATTGCCCTCTTCTCTAGAAGTTTTTTCAATTCTGCGTCTATTAGCTCGTCTACCGGTCGAGACGTGATCCACTCCGGCGGCTTCACAGTAAGGGCAGGGGTGGAGACGAATGGTGGCAAGTAGCCCTCTTCCAACGCTGATATCACGAATGTGTCTGCCGTCAACATTTTCCACTCTGACACGTGATATCGTAGCCTTCCCCCCACCTGCCGGTGAATGGGGGAAGGTACCTGTACTGTGACGTCAGTATCTTGAGTAGGGTCTTCTCCCACGTCCTCGTGGATATCCCCTACCTCTTCGGCTACCCCCGCTGCCCCTTCCTCTTGGCTGAGGAGGGGCAGGTTCCTGAAAGGGAGATGGTTGACGCTTCTCAATCTGTGCCGGCTTCTTGTTTCCGTTGAAATCGGGATTGTTTTGTGGGAAATTCCCTGGAAAACCGAGCCGTTTAGGTGTGGCGGGGGCGTTTTTGAATTTTCTCTTCTGTCCCGAAGTTGTGTTGGCAATGGCACGTGTCTTGTCCTTGAGTTCTGGAGCGAGCTGCAGCAGTTTTCCATCAAATAGTTCTGCTGATTTGTGGATAGGGAGGAGCCGTAGCTGTCCAATGGTGTCCACGGGGACCCCTTGCGCAGATTCCAGGGCTGCGTCTCTTCGACGAAACACCGAATTCATGAGGAGTCTCGAACCCCAGTTGAACCCATCCTTCTGGAATGACGAGGCTCTTTTCATAAGTTGCATACATTCGTTGAAAGTTGGGTCGTCAAGCACCGCTGGGTTATTACTAGCGAGCTTCTTAACTGCTTCAGCGGCCGCCGAGTAAGCCAAATCAGCGTGAGAGTTAGCTCGAAGCGTGTTCCGAAGTATGGTTTCATCTTCTTCCACGGCGAACAGTGGTGTTCGGATAAACGCCGGCATTCTCAAAACTGAGCCCAATTCCATGTATTGCTTTTCGTGCACATACTCGGCCTCAGAAAAGGTTTTGTACCTCTTTTTCCCCGGTGCGTCGTTGCCAGTCGACTTGTAAAAAAATTTTGACTTCTTGGGGTCATGTGGAGGTATCGGTAATGAAGCTGAAATATTCTCTTCGAAATTCCTGGTAGCACTTTCAATGTTCAAAAGTTGCCTAAAAAGTACCTGTGATTGAGGCAGGTTGTGTGGGACCTGCTTTTGGTAGTCTGAATTCATGCAGGTCTCTACAGGTGGGTCCTCAGGGTCAGGAGTAGGGGGCATGAAACGTTTGCAGAAACGAGTATCCGACAGGTGTCTCACAGTGTATTCCACAAAATCCCCCCAAGGCACAAAACCTGGTCCCTCATTGAAAATGTCGTCAGGGTTTTTCGAATTAGAAAAATGTTGATTGTCTGGTTCAAATTCATCCTCTTCTTCATTGAAGGCCACTCTTTTTCTTTTAAGAACGTGCACATTGGTTGGGGGGGGAGGGAGGTGGAGGCGGTTGACCTTCATTAATCCCCCCGTAACTCAGTTGCTGACGCGCGTCGGACTCGTTATCGTGTACGTTGTAATGGCCGCCATCTTGTCGCCGTGTCGCCAGTCGCGTGCCACTGTGTCGCCATGTCGTCAGTCGGCCTTCTTCCGTTGCATGTCGGCTGTCAGCGTCGGTCGCGTGTCGGCTGCCGCCCTCCGTCGATTGTCGGCTGTCGGTAGTCTCTGCGTGGTCGGCGTGGTAGTAATTGTCATGGTAACCGTCCTCGTAGTTGCTTTCCCCGTTTTCCATATCGTATCCCTCGTAATTCTGCTGACAATCGTCGTTTTTATTAGGATTGTCCGAAATGAATTGTTTAACCAAGGAAAGTAGAGAATCCAACTTCTCTTCTTGTTTCTCCCCCGTCTTGTCGCTAACTGTGTCGGTTAACGCAACTTTTTGAGTTGTACGGGTAGGGCCGTTCAAGCTCAAGTCGATCACACTATTTTCAGTCAACGACTGTTCCACGTTAGCCCTATCTCCCGTCTCGTTTCCGTCCTTCACAAGTGACGATCCGGAAAACGAGCCCAACTCATTCCCCATTCGACGATGGGTGTGAGAACGCACATCTTTCACCGATTGCGTATTACGGGGCGGAGATCCGTGGTAGCTGATCGACTCTTTACTAATTTTAGCACTCTTACTACTCTTACCGTGCCCTTTATCTTTTTGTGACGATTTCGGTTTATCTGTGGGTGCAGACGACGTTTTGCTTGGAATTTCCTTACTAACCTCCGAATTGCCGGAATTTGTGCATATTTTATTAGTGTTTTCTTTCCGACGGTGTTGATCGTCGCTCTTGGAAGCGTGCGTTTTTCCCGTTATAGCGCTCTCCTTGCAAGTCATTCCCTTCGACAAAGATGGCGCCTGTCGCACCATGTTAGCCAACAGCTCTTTGTTAGACGCCGCCATTTTTTCCATCATAATGTCGGCAAACTTAGACAGTTTATCGTCGAACGATTTGTCCGCCGATTCGAATTTCGTCTCCAATTTCCTGTCCAGTTTCTTCTCAAGTGACCCCTCCAGGGAATCTTTTACTTCTTGCCGCATTTTATCCATTTTAACGTTCATTGTCGACGCTGCGGTTTTGCTGGCTGCGTGCACGAGAATCTCCATTTTTGAAGAAGATGGCGGCAACGCGTCTTGGGGCGGGAACCCGTCGAACGAAGACCCTGAATTAGATGCTTCGTCACATACGCCATCCGACTTAGAAACCACGTCGGCACTAACCGATAAATCTTCGTTAATAGTCGCGAGTTTCTTTTCCCGTTTCATCTCGCCATGTTTTACGTATTTTTTGAATACTGGCAGGGTCGTGCAGTTCACACAAAACGCATTTTTGCTTACTGAAATCACACTGTCTGCAACGCCTGCATACTGGGTGATGATCGTGAACGTTCTTTTTGCATGAACACTCTGTAAAATTGCCTTCTTCGATAGCTTTAATGATCTTGTCAATCGTTTTCATACTCGGAAATACTGTAGCACGATGCTTCCTGCATCAGTGCTCAAGCGATGTGAGGGAAAGATGGCGGCACACTGTGAACAAGGGAGACACAGTGGTGCACCTAGCGGGAACTAGATGAAACTAGAAATTGTTTAGGAAAGCCAAAAAATGGGTGAAATTTTTTATCTTGAGCATGGAAATCTAAAATTAAGCGATTTTAGCACGGATTACTGAAGGTAAGTATTCGCAGATAGTAAGAAACATACATTTAATGGCAATGTGCTTTGACCTCAAGTTTCTCACCACATTCCTAGCAAAGCGGATGGCAGAATGGGAGCCACAGTACAATGAAGGTGTTGTAGCCAACGGTGACAATACCGAATGTGACATGCACTGTGTAGCCAGGCCAATACTCCAAAGCTGGAATCTTCGCAATGAATTCCGCCTCCATTGTACTGAGGCACACCATACTCTGCTTCCACAGCCCCACAAAACAGGCACACTACCCAAAAAGACAATGTGCCCACCGAAACTACGCCGGTCGACTCTATCGGCTGCCCAAGATGCAGCTACACATGCATACGATTCAGATGCTGTGACACTTGAAAGATCAATAGCATAATGTTTCGTACTGACAGTACATAAGTATCGCAGTATGGTCAACAATAAGCGAATATTAATGGACGTAAAGGCATTGGTATATTGGGACAATATTATAACACCCAAAAGAATATCAGGCCTTGTTCTAGAAGCTACATACAACAAACTTCCTACTAGTGACCAGTATGGGAAATGTACACTTGTGTCATTTTCGTCACGCCTCGTTTGAACACCAGTACCTGCAGACATGAACTGGCACACGTACTGGTACACGCACCGTACAAGTTTCATCGACGTCATACCTCTTTGTGAGTTGCGAAAAGTAAGATTTGATGAATTACTGTCACGCCATTAATTTTTAGGAAGGCAACACCTAATAGGTTTGTTTTTTTTTTTTTTACTTCGAAAGACGTGAGTTCGAATTTGGATTCAAGCAACGTTACTACATTTCCTCAAAGAGTTGCGTTTCAGGTTAACAAAAGCAAAACATCTACATAAAACTGCATCTAAACCAAAATGATAAACACAGGTAAGTCCCAAGAACTTAGAAAATCCCATCATCACTAATGGCTTTTCAAGTTCCTCCCATCACAGTCACCCACTTTGGTGAAGACCATATACGGCTGTTTACAATAGCCACACCGTACCATGGTGAACCTCAGGTTTGAATCCTTTGGGGATTTTCATGAAGGTTTTGGAATCCAACGTACCACACACTGGATATCCAAATCAACATTTGTCCACTTCAGAATGGATACCAATAATACATAAAATAATCTAACCTAAAACGAAATTCATAACTGGGCTGAATACTCCATCAAAATCCGCACCGCTTGCATGACAAAACCCCCGAGCTACTAGTCAGGAGCGGAAACGTCTAACGCTTCCGTCGGTATTCTTCTACCTTGTATATCCATTTACATCCCCACTTCCATATCTATAGTTACATTAACACTGCGGAACATAATTCCATCTGGGGTGTGATAGTACACATCCAACCTACCTACCCTTTGC
>JAHWFP010066560.1:0-12628 GCA_023313725.1 Lithobius niger
GATGAGAAGCTCCTGTGCTCTGTTTCACACCGTGCATGACTACGACAATGCGAATAACTGTGCGTGATGACCAACTGGTTGGCCAGACTTCCAAGATATTTTAATTGATAGTTTGAGTACCTTTGCCACTCCTCTGTTCAGCGTCATTCCTGGATTGGAGTTTCGGTTCATAACACTGGGGTTTCCAGCTTTCCCAGCCTCGTTAAGTAATCATGCTCGTAAAAACACCTTTTACTGCTTGAAAAATCGGATTACATTCCATAGCCTGTGGCTACAGCAGAGTTAAGACTAAATTTTACAAATAAAAACGTCAAGTGTGACGTAAAAAAGGGTTATATGATTGAAGTTTCACTTTACTTGTTAAAATGTACACGGATGAAAATTGATGATTTGTAATGGAAATAAGCAAATGTACAATTGAGAAAATAGTATCTGCATTTCAGTGCTGTTGTGCTTTACCAATTAAATTATTGTTAAAAAAATAGCAGCACTTAAACAGATGTAACCTTTTCTGAATTGTGTACTTGCTTATCTCAATTAAAAATCATCAATTATTTATCCGTGTACCTTTTACAAAAGTGAAACTCAATCATATAACTCTTTTTTTACGCACACTTGACGTTTTTGTTTGTAATCCGTGTACCTTTTTTATAGCTATGGCGTCGCGCTACAATGGTTTATGTCCCCAACAATTGAATTGATGACAAGTTTGTTGCCTAACTTAACGAGGGTGAATAATTGTTGGCAGTAATTTTTTTTCATCTGCAAAGGTGTGAACGCGCGCGCATGCAGTGATTGTTGCCGCCCACTTCGAAAGAATTCAGCTCAACTCTCAAAGCATGCATCTACGAAGTAAATGCACCATTCCATCGTTTCTAGCCGCCAATTTCGAAAACGTAGTTTAGTTTGGTTTAAAACTATATACGTTTAGCGGAAACACGGATTCTTTATTTCCGTGTTTCCGCTAAACGGAAGACAAGCAAGACATGACACGGGCACGAAGAAGGGACCTGGCGTTTACTGATTGGCATTGTTCCCTAATTACAATGGTTAAACCAATATAAAACACTTATAATAAAACTGATCGTTCAGGGTCTCGTAATTTCGGAGTGGCTCGACCAATTGAAGCATCTAAAGTAACTGCCAGCAAATCCACTTCTCGAGAAATGGTGCTTTACATATAAAGAAATTATTTGTCTTTATTCCTAGTAGCCCCTAAAGGAACGCACGTAACATTCAGCTCAATGGGTAGCGTTTGATCGACAGGTTATTATTCTTGAAGATTCTTTGGTTTAAAAACGTTAAACAACGAACGAAAACAAACAGGCAGATATGTATAAATTTATAAAAGGGACCAATTGGGTTTTTAGGTCCTCAAATATGGACCGAGTACTTTTCATATAAAATGTATGAAGCTACTCGATGAAAATCGAGGATTCCACTTTCTCTTTTTATCATGTTGCTTGCAGAAAGTTTCCATTCTCGGAAGGTATGCGCCTAAGTAAATGTCTTGAATTTTAGATGCATGCTGTTGAACTCTGAGCGCGTCTGGAAAATTTTCTACGTTGTGTTAAGTCTCATTTTTTTGCGTGAATTTTTTTCCCAGGAGTGACGAAGAAAGGACAAGTCTGGAAATATAAATTATTATCGGATTACCAACCAAAATGGCAAAGAAAAGAAGGTAATCATTAATACAAGTCGATCAACCTGCACAAGTAATTTTACAATTTTTGCAAGGCTGTAACGATAAAGATGTAAACGTTTAAAGGAGGGTATGCAACATACAGCCTATCTTAATATGTACGGTTTCTTTGCTATTTTTCGTTACCAGAAATTCTTTTCCTCTTCTTCTGATGAATTTTACTTTTTTTTTTTTTTGCTACGGCTTTGTTTGCTAAGAGTGGTTTTAAACTTTTTTTTATTATATATTTTTTATCTTGTTTACGGTTGACAATTGGTTTAGGCCAAGCTTCAAACTGCGATACATTTTATTTTTATTTTTAAGAAACATTGACAATGAAACAGCTTATCCCTTCACTTGTCCCTCTGTAATTTTAATTTTTGTTTTAACTTCGGATGGCAGTTAGTGACCACCAGGTCCTTGCCATTCCGGTTGCGTTTGCAACGAACTTATTATTTTTATTAGTCACATAAAAAATAAAACCCTCTTTCACAGAGCCATTTAACATCCTCCTGAATTTTTGGACTAAGCTGGGTGGATTATTGTTATTTTTTTTGAGCTACCAAAGAGTTACCAACAGATTCTGTTAGTAATGCTTCGGCAGCTCACAAAAAAAAAAATGCATCCACCCAGCTTAGTAAAAAAAAAATTCAGGAGGATGTTAAAAATGGCTTTGTGAAGGAGGTTTTTTTTAAGTGACTATATGTGGCAGACAGAGCTTTATGGGAAAAAAGTCATATTCGTCAGACAAAAAGATAAAGAATTTCTGGTAACGCGTTGTTTTCTTTAATCATGCCCCGGTATTTTCGGGACGAGAAGGACCCTGTTGTGCTTTGTGCTCATGTCCGTTGTGGCATGTCAAAGATCCTGGGATTTCTGCTTGGATTTCAATAACTGAATTGTCCGTCGCGTTGTCTACTTTGTGTAGGAGGGCAGATAATCCGGTTCAGGTTTGGCTACCTAAATGTGAAAAAAAGAATCAAAAACTACATTTAGTAACATTGTCATGTCTTGACATTGGGAAACAATCGAGGAAAACAACCAGAAAACATTTCAACTGGTCTTCCAAAGAACTAAATAAGAAATTAATAGTCAAATTGCAGCATTGTAACATTCTGATGTTGTTAGCCGCCGTCGCTGCTGCTGTTGTTCCTTATCCTTTTTCTGAAAACTAGCTGTACCCCCGGCGTAACTTACGCCGGCTAGCTGGTTCCCACATACCTGAGCGTAACACTGTAGTGGGTCCCGGTTTCCCCTATTGTGTGGTCTGAATATCCCCATCTCTGCTCCCTCTTTGAACCCCTGCTGATTTGTGTTATGGAAGTAAATGTTATTTACAATGGAGGACGTTCCTCTGTTCTGATAACAAACCCAACAACGGTTGTGCATGCAGTGATTGTTACTCAACCAACTTTGAAACTCTTCCAAGTCGTCTCTTAAGAGCTAGCTTTATTAGTGCAATATGTCGATTGTTATAGGCCACATCTGTGTTTGTTTGACATTGTCGGTCGCTCGCCCTCTTTCATTATACACCCTCTTTCATTGTAGTGCATAATAATGATGAATTTGCTTGCCCAACCTAAGCGTATTATATATATATAGATTTTCATTCTAATACGCACTGCCAGCCGGCCCCGTTAATAACAAAAATGTTGCAGGTAACTTGGCACCAAAAAAGTTTTCTTAGCTGACATAATCAATATCACACTGTGTTGTAATGTCACAACGTGAGAATGTCCCACCAGGTTTCCTTACCGTAATGAGTGAAGGCACGGAAACACCTCTGTTATGCGACTTAATTGGAGATCAGTGTCGTGGAAATATGGGGTGATAGATTGCTCTGTTGTCAGAAATGCCCCTCACGAGTTGTGGCGCTGCTTTCGATAAGGATGGTAAAATTAATTACACTTCCGATTGCGGACAGGTGGACGGCATGGAATATGCGCCGTAACAAACGAGTCTCTGACAAGTAAACAACCAGGAATTAGAAGAATCGGACCATGATGGAATCTCTTGGTAACAGTTGGATGTCAAAAACAGTATGTATGGTATGTGATCGTTGACGATTTTGGTCAGGGAGGGCCCACCTTACACTCGTAACAGTACTTTGGCAGAGGCCGGTCACGTGATACGACGCGTCATCGGATTAGCAAGAGCCAGATCAGACAGTACACGCGAAGCAGAGTTGCAACGCCTAGCAAATGAAAACACTTCAGACGCACGAATTAAACACTCAATTTAATAAGTGAAACCTAGGCTAACGTTGGTAATATGCTCACATTCAACATTTATTTACTTTTGTTACACAAAATATTCAAACAAATTACTTCTTCACTCTTTACGTAACTGCTTATTGGTTTTTACAACATAAAAGAGAATGGAACCATTGGTGTGGGCTACGAAGGATGAAAATTAGTAACAATAATAACACGAAAAATTTTGCCTCCGTTGTGTGTTCGTTAATCACTAACTTATTTAACTGATTGGTGCGTTTCTTTACTTATTAGTTGTTTAAGAATAGTTGTTTTATAGCTTGTACTTATTTGGTGATAAATATTTTAATCACGGCTAAGCGTTTGCTCTTAGGCATTACTGTTGAGTAATTAGTCTAGGTATCTACACGTAACACTAACTGATTATTACTTACAGTAGCGTTCTTGGACCTCTGAGGGGGCAGGGGGAAGGTTTTAGTATAACGGGTACAGTGATTTTTTTCCTGAGCCTTTTTTTTTTGGCTTTTTCCTATTTATAACGCCTTTTGGGCCCTTTTCTGCAGCACCGCCACAAAAAAGCGCTGTTTTTTTTCTTTACCAAAAGGGCATTTTGCAAACAGCAGGGGCAATGTTTCCCTGTCTCCCCCCTCCCCCTCCAGTGCACGCCACTGATTCTTTATAATCATAACAAATTAAAATAAGAAATGTAAAGAGAACTTGGCACCAAAGCAGTACAGAGAAGTGGAGTGTACAGCTGTATACTTTTTTTCATAGGTTATAACCTAGACACTTTACACGAAAAGGGAAGCCGGGAGGAGGGGGGGGGGATGGAGCGCTGGGAAAAAATAATGAAATCCTCAGGTTTGCCCCTCCTCTGCCTTGGAAGATGCGCGTAAACAGCCGCAGGGAAAAAAAACCAAGGGGGGAAAAAAGCCTAGAAAATATAGCCGACGGTGAAAAAAGCTGCAGGGACACAAACCTACCGAAAAAAAAAATAAATTGCTCGAATAAATTGCTTTGCCGATTTTTTGTATTATTTTCGTTATGGGTTAGGTTAGTTGCTTTCGCTTAAATTTCACCAGGCAGACACAGGATATTCACCATGAGGCTAATTCTTTTATGGCTTTTTCTTTGCAACTTTTATCCCAGCAGGTATTTGCCGTGTTTTTTTTTCTCCCTTCGGCTGTGTTTTCCTGGTTTTCTGTCCACAGCTTTACTTTTTTTTCACCCTCTTACTGGCTCTTGATAATACTAATTGTTGTGTATGCAACCCACAAATGTTACGCCAGGTAAAAACTTAATGGGAGCATCTGTTTTTATATATATTTTTTCATATACTACAAGTTGGCTTTGACTAATTCGAATTTCCAGAATATGTAAATTGCCTGTCATTCGGTCAAGATACATTTTAATGCTCATTTTGTAATTAGGCCCAGTGTTTAATTTTCTCTCTTTAGTGCGTCAGGTATAATATAATATATATATAATAAAAGTTTCAACCACAAATGTGGTTAGGAATTTGGAAGGGGCAAAACCCACAACACCAACCCTATTCTAACTGTCAGAAATTCATAAAAAAACAATATAAAAATGATAAAAAGATGAAAATAAAATATCGAAGCCAAGCCCGCCAAGAACAGGGTCAACCTAGGCACGATTCATTCGACGAATTCCGGTCTCTTTAGGAACCTCCCAAGAGGGCATGCGTTGAGGATCTTCTTAAAGGTTGCAAGAGAACATGCTGTAACCGCGGTCTCAGGCAGGGAGTTCCAAGCTGGAGCAACCCTAACCGAGAAAAAATTGTTTCGGCAATCTAAGTTTGCTCCTTCAATAGAGAGTTTAAGGGAATGTCCCCGAGTAGATTTAATTCTGCTCAAGTCGAAAAAAGGCAAGTCAACATTTAACGTTCCGTGGACAATCCTATAAGTTAGAATTAAGTCAAATTTCAAACGACGCAGTTCCAATGATTCCAACCCCAAGCGTTTGATTCGCGTATTGTAGGGCAAATCACGGAAGCCATGTAGATACTTAGAAAAACGCCGCTGCACCGACTCCACAAGATCAACATCTTTTAAGAGGTATGGCGACCACACTGGGGTTACATATTCAAGAAGCGGGCGGACAAAGACTCTAAACGCCCAGACTTTTGTAGTCAAATTTCCAGAAGTAAAGCAGCGATTTACGATAGCCAAACGCTTAAATGCGGCAGCAGTAATCTTCCCGCAATGGAGGGTCGATTTCAAATTTGAAGTAAACCAGATGCCAAGATCACGAATCACATGCACATCCGGGAGAACGTGGCTTTCAATCGCGTAGGCGAAAGGTAAAATTTCGTTACCGATGTGGAAAGATTGGCACTTTGACAGTGCGATTGGCAACTGCCACATTAATGACCAATCGGCCACGTTATCAATCTCCCCAGATAGAGTCTCACAATTCCCTCGTTCCACAACCTCTGATCCAATCTTCAGGTCGTCAGCAAATTTGTATCCAGAAGCCGAGTCGTTTTTGCATTTAAGATCGTTAATGTAAACAACAAAAAGTAAGGGGCCAAGTACAGACCCCTGTGGAACACCGCTAATAATCGAGGTCTCGGAAGAGAAGGTATTAGCAATGAGGACCTGTTGTGAGTGGTTTGAAACGAAAGCAGAAATCCATCTTAAAAGATTTCCTCCAAACCCAATTTTTTTGAGTTTATGTAGTAATTTTCGATGGACAACCGACTCAAAAGCCTTCTGGAAATCAATATAAATAACATTGGTCGGTACACCAACATCGAGGGCACTACTCCAACGGTCTAATACAAGCAGTAATTGTAGGGCCCCCGAACGTCCAGGCATGAAACCAAATTGGTCATAGTTAATAAAATTATGAGCCTCGAAGAACGTTAACATTTTGTTGCGGATCATTGACTCCAAAACCTTACAAGGAACAACTGTGAGAGCAATTGGACGGTAATTACAAACATTTGCTGCATCCCCTTTTTTAAAGACAGGGATAACATTTGCAGATCGCCAAGATGAGAGCAAAGCACCCTCACGAAACGAATGGTTAAAAATAATTGCAAGAGGGAAACATATCTCGTACTGGAGCTGCTTATAGAAAAAAGCCGAAAACCCGTCCGGACCAACTGCGTGGCTCGGCTTAAGTCTCGCGATGGTTTGTCTTACATACAAAGAAGTAAATTCCACCATAGTACAAGGTTCGATATCGGGAGACGAAGCTGCAGAGCATGGTAAAGGGCAGCAGTCATCAATGATCCCATTTCATGCGAAGTAGTTACTGAAAGCCTCCGCCTTTTCAAGGTCAGACGTTAAGAAAGAGTCAGCTGACCTCAGTGGTGGAAGGGTCCGGCTTGAAGGAGTTCTTTGACGATAAAGCCGGAAGAGAGCCGACAAGTTTCCCTCCTTAACAGCCGCCGATTCACGACTGTGGTACCAGTCATTGACCGTCGCAATGTAAGTTTTTCTAGATTTATTATAGTTGTCCTTATTAGAATCAGAGGGACAGCCTTTAAAAACCTTCCAAAGTTTCAGTTTTTTCCAACCTAATTTAATAATGGCTTGAGGTACATATTGGGTATTTTTATTTCTAAAGGACTTGACGAATTTACACCTGTCCACCATTTGGTTGAGAGTCGACACAAAGTTATCCCAAATATGGTCAATTGTAGTAAGGTCATTTGAAAACAGCTCGAGCCAGTCACACTCAGCCACCAGTGTTCTGAGCAAAACAAAATTAATTCCAGTAATAGGAGCCGAAATAATAGGAAACGTTGGCACCGTACAATGCACCCGAAAGGATACCATACAGTGGTCACTGGTTCCGACTGTTCGCCCACATATACGTCAAAAATAACACGCTCATCCTGGGAAAATACCAAGTCGAGAATGTTTTCACCCCGAGTTGGTTCGGAAACATGCTGGTGAAGACCCAAGGGTGCGATGAGTTCCAAAAAATGTCGGTGGTGAGTATCAGTAGCAGACAGATGTATCCAATCCACCATTGAGAGGTTGAAATCGCCTATCACAATGTAAGAATATGACTGCATAATGACCTTATTTAGGAATGCACCCATACTGGAGACCGAGGTTACGTCACGGCTATTGGGTAAATATCCCAACACAAAATTTAGCTGTAGGGATGGAAGTAACACCGACACAGCCTCAGAGTCAGCTGCGGACAGATTTAACACAGCCTTTAAGCACCCACGGTAGAAAACTGAAACACCACCCCCACGTGTATCCCTGTCAAGGCGAACCACACAGTAATCAGAAGACCCGACCACCATAGAGTCGGTCAAAGTGGGATTCAGCCAAGTCTCAACAACAAAGATCAAATCAAAGGTGCCAGAGGCCAAAATTGACCGAAAACTACCCATGTTCTTGACGAGACTACGAGCATTCAAGGAAAGACATAATAGACCGGAAGCATGTACACTAGGAACATTTACAGATGATTTTGGCAATGGAATATGTCCTCTTAAAGAAGCTTGTTTTCCGACTGTGAGTGCATGCAGTAAATTTCGTTTTGGAGTACTGTCTTTCCACGTCTAGTTAAATGCAGGCCATCGCGTGACAATAGCGTGCGGTCGGCCATAAGATGTTTGTCCATGGAAATAAAACTGAAATTCTTTTCAACACAGAGATTGCGAAGAAGTGTGTTCGTATAGGTAACGACTTTATCTTCCTCACGCTGATGCCTTGCCAGACGTGGGAAGAGCCCCACGAGTGTGACCCCGGCTTTAGGCTTGGAACATCGCAGGTAATCTGTTACATCCTCAATGTGTTGCACAAGGCTAACAGGCGTCTCTCCAGGGATGTTATTTGAGCCAACACATAACGTAAAGGAAACGTCGGCACAGGAGTTGTTTAAAATGGCCGGTATTTTTGCTTTGAGTTGCTGGGCACATAAACCAGGCCACGTCCACGTACCTGAATCCCGGTGTTGACTTCCTCTTAGTCCGCGGGCATGAGAATCACCGAGAATAATCGATTTAACCCTGCCAAGAGGCTGGTGCTGGTAGCTTCACATCCCACTGCATTGCTTTGGTTGTTTTTCTTGGATGGGTGGTTTCCGTGTCACGCTCCCGATTCTTGTTACGGCAAAAGAAGTCAACATGGGGTTGCTTCCCCCTGGATGGTTCTTCTACACTTTTTTCAGTTTGCCGAACAACATGAGTCTTCCTTCCACGTCGCTTACGCAGCGTAATATTATGAGGGGGCGCATCGAGTTTAGAAAGAAGGAGATTTTGGCCGACAGGATTGATGGATCTCGACGAAGAGTCACAGGTGCTGGTTCTCTTCTGATGTTTAGTAGATAATTTGCCCTGTGGGGCCTCTTTCGCAGTTGGCTCGGCCGACACAGCATGATGATCCAAATGGGAAGAACGTATCACAAGGCCTCCACTGGTCGATTGTTTCATGATGGTAGTGAGTTTTAGACATCTATCCTGACAAGTGGCATCCAAATTTTCAATTTCTCCGGTATTCAATGAAGATCCGACAGGACCAGATAGTTCAGCGTGCAAAGCCGCAATTATTCGCTGTTCAAAATGATCCTTACTCTGTTCAATGGCAGTCTTGAAATTTTCCAGGTGTCGGGCTAAGGTTTCTTCAAGGTTGTGTGAAAAAGCTGATGCCCAACTGGAAAACTCTTCAGTGGAGGGGTCAGATTTAGACTTTAAGGCCAAGCCTGGTAGCGCACTCTGGATAGAAGATAGTTTTGCATTTATATCAAGTAAGTCCAAGTCTTTTTCGATATTGGAAAACTCCAGCCGAGTTTGTAGCCTAGATGTAAGGTTCGCTAAGTCATTGGTGGAGGAGCCAGTACAAGGTGTTGCAGTCCGATTTAAATCTCCGGGGAGAAGTGTTGGCCAGACGAGGAGTAGATTCCTGGGAGTCAAAAAAAATAGTGGCTCGTCTGTCTTTAACACACTTTCGTGTTCCTGAAGACACGAATGCAAAATCATCAATTCTGTTCTTGGAGGTCGAAGCCATGACACATACACAAGAAAAAAATAATGTATGGCACTGGTCGGATTCGAACCGGCAATGGAAACAGTCAGCAGCAAGCCAGCTCAAGATGGCGGCCCCCAGTAGAATACAAAGCAACAAACCTAATTATGGAGATAATTGCTCTCAGAGGACAAAAGCCAAGGCAGTTTGTGGTCCCACGTAGGTTAGGAACATTCAGAAGGTCGGGAAACACAACAAGCAGCTCGGCAAGGCAAAATAAACTGGTCAAAAGTAGATGAAATAGAGAGCAACTTTTTCGTGACTTGTTGTCGTAGATTCCATTTTCGTATCTTTCTTTCACTATTAATCCTAGGCCTATTTTTTGGGGTTAGTTCGCTTTAATTGTTGGCTACGTTGTCATTCACAAACTTTCTCACGAGCATAAGGATTTCTATTTATTCTCTTATTTATTTTTTTTTTAAAGAAAAATTGTGAATTAATGATTAGCTAGGGTGTCGACATTCCTGATAATGTCACTTTACGTTTAAGTCCGACTTTCAAAACTTAATTTATTTTTATTAAAGTTTCTCATTGACGTGAAATTGACCTGAATTTGAACGTACATGTGTTTCCATCAAGGATCAATTTGTCTGTGTTGCTGTGAATAAAAAAAAAAGCAGCAAGACAAATTGTTTTGACGAATACGAAAAAGGACGTAAAATAGTTAAAACAGCCTTGCTTTTGAAATGCGTTATGTGTTAGGTAGTGAACGCACGTATGCTTTAATGCGTGATTAAGGCTCTTAACGTTTACTAATGTAAACTAACGTATCGTACTCTTTCTTTTTTACAATTGCACAGCATTTAAGTTAGAAATTTCGTATTCTTTAAATTAATTTTCAAAACTTAATATTTTCATAGGAATGAAACAAAAAAAAACGTTTTTCTTTGTAATTACATGCAGAAAGTGTTTGTATTGTTGTTTAGGAAGTTATTGAAGTTTACAAATCACACCGTGGTGTGCGCAGGATAAAAAGTTAAAAAATTTTTTTTTTATGTATTTTTGATTACTGTATAGTCGTAAAGCAAAATCAATTGCTTGTTTTGAGTTAAATTGTTTGTGTTTGGCTGCGTGATTATGAATTTGTTCGATCGTCATGTTGACTGCTGATTTGTGCGTGTCATTATCTTAGCTTTGTTGATGTGCTAATTAATGGTAACAGCAAACATCACTACTATCGTAAACACGAACAGCGAATGAAACGAACAACCCATTGAACGCGCCTGTTAGCTGGCTCCTCCAGCTCGCTCTTGCTAGTCACCATACGTCATGGGGTAGCGCGCCAATTACAGCCAAGCAGCGAAATCGGCCCTACCATACGTTTCAATGATGCCATTTCATTGTCTATAATCGTCAATCTGATAGACGGTTTTGCATTAGGCAACTATTAGATGCTTTGGTTTACTGTTGCTGAATTATGAACCGTTAGGGCTGACGAAAAATAGCAACTGTGGGAGAGCTAACCAAAATTAGACTGAAAACCAAAAGTGGGAAAAGGGTTGGCGAACTTTGGGGTTAAATTAGGGTTAAGAAGGCTTGTTTAGGTTGGGGGGAAAAGCCTAACCACAATTGGGCCTATAGAGGCCTAATAAGCCAGAAATACCCCTAACCAGAAGACCTAGCAGGGGTTGAGGGAGGACCAGCCGGGTGGCTGGCCCGAAGGCTTTCTGATTTTACCATGCTGGCCCCCTGCTTAAATACGTTTTGGTTGCCCCTGACAACCGCGAAATAGCCAGGGTATTATGGGTAATGGAATGTTCTAGAAGCAGGAACCGGAAACTAAATAAGACATAGATAATGTCCACCTATGTAAGAATAGACACTCTAGACTAAGATTAGCCATTGGCCCCAGCAAACATGCAAGTAACAAGATTTGCGACATACTCCAACACCCACACGAAGCTCTGAAATTTACTCCTCGCAAATCTTGTGTCTAAACTTGACAAACATTTAATTTGTAACACTCTAACCATGTTTAATTTTTATTTCAACATGTCTGTAACTACAAGCTGAAACGAACACATACATCAAAGCACATGTCAATACTAACATCAACTACTAAAAAACACTTTCTTGTTTTTACTAATGAACATGAAGGATGACCAACTCTCCACCGCGGGTTTTTAAAAAAAAACCACCCGTGACCCTGGAACTATAGCCTAGGGGTCACGCACTTGCGTTCGAGCAGACGACTTTTGTGATAACGGCGTCTTGGTAGATGACTTTGGATACCCCAATCCCACCGTTGTGGAATTGGGCTACAACTCCGTTTGTAGCCGATGAACATGAAATAGCAAAGAGTTTGCTCATGCGAGACAAACTAACCAACTTCTCACAAACAAGAAATTGCTCTTAAGAGCAGACCAGAAACCTTTATGGTATAAGAGACAGAAAACTAGTAGCTTTCCTTAGCAAACTAAAATGTCGCCAATAAAGACGAAACCAAAACGCAACTATTATTGTATAATAGGCGAAACACGAACGAATGTATGCCACTGAATGGGCATAACCAAACCTCAAACATTGCCACCAAGAATGGGCAAACCAATAACTGGACATCGAAAAGTGTAGGTTTAAGAAAAACCTGAAACAACTACTAAACTCATTCTCCACACTATAATTAAGTTAGTTCTAAAGGCAGAAAATTAGGTTGATTTATGGGAAAAAAAACCCTTTGGGGAAAAAAACCGTCGCAGAAATATTACTCTTTATGAGCA
>JAHWFP010066562.1:0-25461 GCA_023313725.1 Lithobius niger
ATGAGCTCAATTACACTCTTCTTAAACAGCTCTTTATTTATGCAATTTAATAAATCTTTTGGAATTTCATTGAATAAATTTGGTATAAAATACACTCGTCTTCTCTTCCCATAATTATTTTTCCATGCAGGTAATTTATAACTATTTTTTACAGCTCTTGATTCACCCGATTTACTTATTTTTACCTTAAATTTATTGTCAAAGTAATACTTTGTTAAAATAACTAAATTTTTTATTTGCCTTATTTTCATAATTCTGTTTTCTTTAAAGAGTATTTCCGTTTTTATTTTTTTGTATTTATCCCCGAACAAGATCTTAATTAATTTATTTTGAACTTTTTGTAGTCTTTCAAGTAGATAATCTGAAGTCTGTCCATAAATCTCAATGCCATATCTGATCACACTTACGACCCATGCATCAAAAATTATTTTTTTCTGTTTCTTATCTAATATTTCTTTTAATCTATAGAGTTTTGAACATAACTTTCTTAATTTATTTACCGTTTCTTTCATTTGCATTTTAAACGTCCAGTTTTTGTCAATTTCAATTCCTAAGTATTTCATTGTTAATTTTTTTTCCAATTTAAAGCATTTTTCACTACATGGATAAGTTTGATTTTTATAATTCAAATTTTTACAATTTCCAAAATGTTTGTTATCCATGTACAATTTTTTATTTTCATTTTTGGTACTGTAATGTCCATTTGTAATGTCTTTTCTTTACTTATAAACAATTCGTTTGCAATGTAGTAATCATTTATTATATTAAAGTCATGTTGTAAATTATTTATCATTTCATTGTAGTCCCTATTTATAGATACCAGAGCTGTATCATCAGCAAACATGAAAATATTAGTATTTTCTATAACATCAACAACGTCATGTGTATAAATTAAATACAGTAGCGGTCCAAGTACAGATCCTTGTGGAACTCCGTATTTACTTACAATTGGAAAACTATTATTTTCTTTTAATTGTACAATTGTTTTTCTATCATGTAAGTAGCTTTTTATTATATTGTGTATTTTTCCTCTTAAACCTAAATTATAACATTTTTTTAATAAAATGTTTTTATCAAAAGTATCAAAAGCTTTTTTTTAGATCTATTAAGATAATTCCAATATATTTTCCGTCATTTAACCCTGTTGTTATTAGGTCGTTTAATTCTGATAATAAATCGTTAGTTCCCATATTTTTTCTATATCCAAATTGTGATGACGTTAAATTTTTACAGTTATTAAAGAACTTCCATATTTTATTTACAAAAAATTTTTCCAGAATTTTATCAATTATGGACAATAAAGCAATTGGGCGATAATTATTTAGGTCTTGTTTATTTCCCTTTTTATGTATTGGTCTTATAATTTGAATTTTCAACTGCTCTGGCCAAACTTCATGTGTGATCATTGCATTTATTAGCTTACATATTGCTTTTGCAGTATTTTCTTTAGTTTGTTTTATGTGATCAGTTTTTATTTTATCTATTCCTGTCGCATGTGTATTATTTAGATCTGTTATAATATTTATTATTTCCTTCTCTGTTGCTTCTTCTAAATACATAGTCTGTTTCGTACATTTCGTATATTTAATCCTCTTTTTTGTTATTTCTTTTGAAAAATTTCCTTTTTTATATATGTCATGTTCATATTTATTTATAGTTCTCAGTTCTATTACTTGGTTCGAAAAGTTTTTGTTAAATTCATTTACAATATAGTCTAAACTTTTATCATTGAAAGTGTTTACAATCTCATCATCAATTTGTTTTTTATCATTCTTCCCAGTTAACTCATCTACTACTTCCCATATCGATTTCTTACTTTTTTGTAATTTATTTATCTTGTTTTGAAAGAATTGTTTTTTGCATTCTTTAATTTTTTTATCAATAAGTTTTTTTCCCTTCTATATTTTACTAGTAACTCTTCATTTTTAGTTCTCAAAGCTTTTAATTCATTCCACATTTTATTCTTTCTATTTATGCAATCTACTAAGTCATCTGTAATCCATTCTTTTCTGCGTTGTTTATTTTTATTTATATATTTTTTCTTTTGTTTTGCAGTATTATTCTGATAAATTTCGTGAAACTTTTTTATAATTTCGTTATAAATTATTTCTGGTTCATCAAAAGCATTTAAAAAATTCCAATTTATTTGATTTAATTCTTTTTCAATTTGATGATTATTCATTCTCGGTAATAATTCTTCTTTAGCTTCATTTTTAAGTGTTTTGTTATTTTTATCCTCTTTTTGATGCCATATCCAACTCATTGTCCAATAATGATCCGCAACTTTCTCTGTCAAAACTCCACCTCTTGATTTACCAATTTTACTTTTTACATATATATGATCGATACATGATTTCTGAAGATAATGTTTTCCATTTTTTAAAACAAACTCTTCTCTAGTTGGTGAGTTTATCTTGCAATTTAATCCTAATTCTGCTAAAATGTTTTCATAGTAATCTATAGCTAGTTGGTCATGATTATCTTCACAGTCTTCACTTTTGTCAAGTATGTCGATATTCATATCACCTATAATAATCTGATGTATACTATTGTCGCCATTTTTGTGTAATATCTCTTTTAAAGATTTTGAAAAAACTTTTTTGTTTGATGTTGGTTTTCTATATATGACCGCAATTTGCATATCTTGGATTTTATTGATTTTATCATGTATTACAATTTCAAGAATGCAATTTTCTTCCTGATCTATTTTATTGTAGGTTAAATCAAAATTTGTTTTTACAAACACCATCAAACCACCACCTCTAGATGTATTTTCTCTAGTAATCACTAATTTATCATATCCCTTCAAATTATAGTAATCAACTTCATCTTTTTTTATATTAATCTCAGTTAATATGATCAGTTCCCAATCAATATTTAAATCCACAATACTTTGCATAAAAGTATCCCAATTCAATCTTAGAGATCTTATGTTTAAATGTAACAGTTTCACATTTTCATAATTTTTTACATCTTCTGCAATTTGAATTCTCACCTGTTCTTTTTTACTAAAGATCTTATTTACGTAGTCGAAGGTTCTTCACTTGTCACTAAATCGTTTTCGTCATGCACTATTTTCACTTCTTGTGTATCAGAGTTTTTTCTCATCATTATTTTTCCGTTTTTAAACCAAACGTATTTGTAGTCATTTTCAGCTGCGTAGTTCTTTGTCATCCAAAAAAGTCGTTTTGTGTTCGGTGTCATATTCTCATTTAAATAAATACGTTTTCTGTCCCCATTCCTATATACATTGTCATTCGTTACAATTCTTTTCTTCTGTTCTAACCATCTGTTTCTGCTTTCTCTATTTTTAAATTGAATTATCACAGTACTTGGTTTTTCTTTGTTTCTATTAGGTATTCTGTGAGCTATTTCAATTTCACTGGCGTTGTAGGGTATGTTGAAGTTTCTTGCAACATTTTCTATTACTTGTTCAATATTTTCGTGTTCTAGCCAGTCAAGCTGACCGATTTCCAAGTTTCTGTTTCTTTCGTATTGTTCTTTGTCAGCTATACTTCTTTGCATTTCTCCCATTTTTTTTTCTATTGCACTATATCTTACATCTTTATTTGCAAGGTCTTGTAATTTTATTTCGATTTCATAAATCCTGTTTTTCAAATCCAGGTTTTCCTTTTTTAGATCTTTTTGTTCTTCACTCAAAAATTCGATCGTTTTCTTAAAGTCTTCCAGCTCCATACTTTGTTTATCAATTTTCGTGATAAGCAGGTCAATTTTTCTTTCCATTCTTTTCCTGTATTCCCTCTTTTGCTGTTCTGTCTCTTCATTATTTTCTTCATCTTCTTCCTTGTCTGATGGGATTTTGTCATCTTCCTTTTTTTCATTTTCATCTGTATTTTCGTTTGATTCTGAAAATGTTCTTGCCTGTCTACATTTTTGTTTACATTTCCACTGGGCTTTCTTCTCATCATTCATGGCTTTCCATGTGTTCTGCTTCAGGCCTGCACATTTATAGCAATATTTTAGGTTACATATTCCACATGTAACCCAATCTCCTTGGTTTCCTAATTTTCCCTCGCAACCTCCTTGGCATCTTGACATAGTATTTGTTTTCAAATATACTATTTAGCCAGTTTATAGATTTTTTTTTTGTTCAGTCTTATTTTCCATTTTTCTAGAATAATTTCAGTACAAAACCGAAAAGATGTTCAAAATTTCACTTTGTTTTATTTTGGTTCACTTGGTTCCAGTCTAGGTCACTTAGTTTTAATCCGGTTTCACACTTTTTGAACTGGTTGTATACTTTTTCTTTTTCGAATGCAAATCGAACACTCCCAGATTTTTATGGCTTCCTTATAACAACACGAAATCCGATCGTTTTGCCTCAAAATAATTTACTGTTTTTGCACTGTTTTTCACGAGGTTCACTCACCAAAACCATGTCATTTTCTTCTATGGTGTCTTATGTGTCAATAATACTTCTCAGTTCAGATATATCTTCTGTATTTCCCTCCTAATTCATCACATTTTCTGCACCGAATTTCTGCAACCTCCACATGGCAGCCATGATGATGACGTAAGTAATAATAATATAATAATAATAATAATAATAATAATAATAATAATAATAATAATAATAATACTTTATTAAATATAAAGCACGAGACTCAACGAGTCTGTATGTGCAGATACAACCAAAATAGCAAACGATTTAATAACATTAAGACATGACAATACAATACACTGTATAATGCAATTCATTTTATATATTAATACATAATGTACGTGTTAAAAAAATTATATACAATTAAAACTAAAAAAAATGAAAAAGAAAAACTGTAACGGAAATTCATCGTTGTTCGTAAGCCTTGTTTTTATTTTTCTTTTCATAGTATAAGTTGTGGGTAAATGCCTGAGGTTTTCTGGTATTTTGTTAAAGATTGTTGGTACCAGATAATTATAATTTCTTTTGCCATATGAATTCCTCCATAACGGTACTTTTAGCCAGTTATTGTTATTCCTTATGTTATGTGTCACTGGTTCCTTATATTCATTCGAAAAATAATTTTCAACAATAATACCATACTCAAAGATTCGTTTAAAGTTATGAATGTTGTTTTCCCTTTCAAGTTCACAAGTTTTCTTATAATCGTTAGTGTTTAACAGGACTTTCAGTGCTTTATTGAGAATTCTTTGTAATCGTGTAGTTAAGCTTAATGATGTTGACCCATAGATAACACTTGTGTATCTCAATTGGCTTAAAATCCACGCTTCGTATAATGTTTGTTTTGTTTTGCGATTTATAAAAAATCTTACTTTATACAACATTGGAATTGATTGCCTTATTTTGGTTATAATATTATCTACGTGTGAATAAAATTTAAAGTTTTTATCGACGTTTAACCCTAGGTACTTAGTATTGTTTTCTTTCCGAAGCGTTTTACACTTACAGTTACTGTTGGTGTCACAATTCGTTTCGTGCAAAATAATATTGTTGTTACCTATGGTCATATGAGAAGATCCAATCTGTAAGAAGCTAGTTTTATTTTCACCTATATATAATTCATTTTCATCAAGATAGTGTATTATTTTAATAAAATCACTCTGAAGATTTTTTATCATGGTTGTTTCACAGTTGTTGATTGATAAAATGAAAATATCATCTGCGTATAATATTCTATATGTATTCCAGTCAGTATAATTATCCAAGTCATTTATAAATGAAATAAATAGTAATGGCCCTAATATAGAGCCCTGCGGTTCGCCATATTGTATCTGACTCCATTCACTTAGAGATTGTTCAATTCGAACACTACATTTCCAGTTGGTTAAGTAGCTGTTTAAAATGTTGAAAATTTTCCCCCTCAATCCTAATTGGTAAATTTGTTCTAAAAGTTTTTCTTTATCTATGGTATCGAATGCTTTTTGTAGATCAGCCAAAATTGCCCCAACATGTTTACCAACTTTGATAGCTCTTGTAATGTGGTTGTTAATTGTTGTAAGCACACCTAACGTATTCTTACCTTGTAGACAACCATACTGATTTTAGCTGATTAAGTTAAATTTTTGAAGGAATTTTTTGTGCGTTCTGCAAAGTATCATTCAATGATTTTATTTAGAACAGGTCACAATGCAATTGGTGTATAGTTTTCAAACGAGCTTTTACTTCCCTTCTTGTAAACCGGTGTAATTATCTGCAATTTTAATTATATGGCTAAGTTTCTTTCTCAATAATAGCTGTAATTAAAATTTTCATAAATTTGGTCGTGTTATCTTTACTTTCTTTAAAATGTTCAATCAAGAACCCATCATATCCTGTAGAATACTTAATTTTCATTGACTCTATAATTGCATTCAGTTCATGAGAAGTAGGTGTAGAAATCAACATCGTATTCTTAAAAATGTCCTGTTTTTTAGCCTCGTTGTGTTAATGATTCCTTTTCCCTTTTTTCCCCTTGTAGATTTATTACTTCTAGTTCCATGAATTTTATTAGTGTCTTTTTTGTTTTTTTTTGTTATTTTTTAAAGTGGGAACTTGAGCCATAAGACAATTTACCATTCTGTCACAAATCCCTTCTCTACTTAAACTTTCAAATGCTGTAGTAATAGTCTCATCAATGTTAGTTTTTACATTATTTTTTCCAACAATTTCTTAACTTATTCCAAATATTCTTACTTTTATCAAAGTTTTGATTTTTAAAAATTTTGTAGAAGTCTTGTTTTCTCTTTATTATTTCTTGATGAACAATTTTATTTAATTCTTTGTAGCTTTTAAGCAATTCACCTGAAGGTATTTTGCTTTTACTTATTTTCGACTATAATTTATTTTTTTTTCATTTATTTTACTTAAAAGTTTATTATTCATCCATTCTGGCTTCATCGTTTTGTTTGTAGAAAGTTTTGTTTGTACAGTTGTATTATAGTTATAAATATTAGTAATGTTTTTTTTCAATTTCATGATATATTTCATTAGGGCCACTTAACGCATGCAGATGATCCCAATTAAAACATTTCAATTGCCTAATGCTATTTTTATGATTTAGTTTGTAATTTATTTTTGTTTTTTTTTGGCTTCGTTCTGATTCGTACTATTGTCATCTAGAGTTTCTAAAATAGCATAATAATGTCTGCTAATTTGATTTTAACAACATACCCTTTCGCATGGTAATTTTGTAAGTTAGTAAAAACCGGGTCAAGACATGATCTAACTATTTTTCCTGTGCGTACTTCCTCTCTTGTAGGTGAATTTATCTGCATATTGTATCCCATTGAAGCCATTAAATTTTCAAATCGTTTTATATCAGGTTTTTCAGAGGTATCTTGTGTTTCTTTAAGCACGTTAATATTTAAGTCGCCCATAACAATGAAATTTGTTTTTTTCCTTGGTTTTTCTTTTTCAATAAATGCTTAAGTGCTTTTAAGAAGTGTGTTCTACTGGATGAAGGTTTCCTATAAATTACAATTAAATTATATTTTGTATACCTAAGGGCAAATGTAATATCTAATGCATCATTTTCATCAATTTTTATACTATTGCACTTAATATTTAAAACATTGTCATCTTTGATGAAGACCATGATGCCTCCACCTCTCGCATTATTTCTGCAAACACAAAATCAGATATAATGTGGGATATCGTAGCAAGTGCTTTCTTCTTCTTTGATATTTATTTCAGTGAGAACAATTAAATCCCAGTTGAGTTGAGCACTGAGCAGCAACAATTGTTGCAAGAAAAGAGTCCCAGTGTAGCCTACAACCTCAAATATGGACGTGCAAAATTTTAACATGTTTTCGTTCCTCAATAGTCATGAAGGAACTCTTTAGGTCAACAAAAGAGTCTACCGACGTATTCACATACTCATTCTCATTGTTGTACACCCCCATTGAATACTTGTGTTTCACTCATTAGCTGTTCCAGCTCCTCTTTACTTTTCACTGAGACTGTTTTTCTTTCTTGTTCATTTTTTCTTAGATGGATTTTCCCATTCCTAAACCAGACGTATTTGTAGTGTTCATTAGCTTGTTGTTTCGTTTTCCACATTAGTGTTTTGTAAAAAGGTTTAAGATGTTCGTTTATGACTATTCTCGATTTGTTCCCATTTTAAAATAGGTCATCATTAGTTATCTGTATTTTCTTCTCCAACCAAGCATCTCTGTATTCACGACTTCTAAATTGTACTACGATCGTTTCTGGTTTTTTTTTTGTTGGCAGTCTGTGGGCTTTCTCAATTTGCGTGTCACAATAGTCCTTGATATGTAGGCAATGAACTATCCGCTGAATTGTATCTTTCAAATCTTCATTTTTCTCCATTTCCACATTGAATATTTCAATGTTCTTGTTTCTACCATATTGATATTGTTCTTCTTGATTTTGTTTTAGTTTCATCATTTCCATTTTTTTTGTGAATTTGTGTCTGCATCACTAAAACTCTTTGTTTCCATTTTATTTTTAAGCACAGAAGTCTCTTCTTTATCTGTTCATTTTCTTTCCTTATATCTTCATTTTCTTTTTTAAGTCTTCATATTGTTTTTTCATCAAGTTTATACTTTCTAGGATCTTGTCAATGTTATCCAATTTTGGCTTCATTTTCATCACTTCATCCAGTTTCCATTCTATTCTGATCAGTGTTTCTTCATTTCATTCTGTGTCTACCACATTCTCCTCATTTACTCCTTTGTACACTTGTTCATTCATTTTATCGTTTCTGCCATCATGTGTGTTATCTTCTTGAGTGTTAGAATTTAAATTGCAGAACTTTTTTACATCTTTCCAAAGTTCTCTTTTCTGGCTACTGTAGCTCTTGATAGTACTATCAGCTACTATAGTACTACTATAATGATAATAATGAATTTATTGCAGAAATGACTCGAAGTTTACTTGAAAACTCGTGTGAGTCTACAATATATATATTAGTTTACAATCTTAACTCTACACATTATAAATTAGGACTTCAATATATACATATAGAAATTGTGCGACTTGTATTTATTGTTAGTTACAACACTTTTAAATTCAGTTTGTTAGTTAATTAAATGCCACTTAACATATCTTTTAAATTTCTTTTAAGTACTTCAATGTTTTCAAACAATAACATATGCTTTGGTAAATTATTGAAAATGAAAGGTACATAATAAGCCTTATTTCTTTGTCCATATGTATTATTCCATTTTGGTATTTTAAATCGTTGTGTTTTCTTCCTCAGCCTATCTTGCTTGTGTAAATCATAATTTTTGTAGGTATTTTTATAGTAATTTTTTGTTATGACAATATAGTTTCTTAACTGTTTAACCTTTAATATTTTATTTTCCTTAAAAACCTCCTCAGTTGATTTATTAACTTTTCCGAAAAACATTTTCACTATTTTATTTTGCACTTTCTGTAGTCTGTTTATTAAATATTCTGACGTAAAACCATACAATTCAATTCCATACCTTAGATAACTAACAATCCATGCCTCATATACAATCATTTTATTTTTTACATTCATGATATTCTTAAGTTTATACAATCTTGGCATAATTTTACGCAAGTTACTTATTAAATTAATAATGTGTTGTTTAAAATTCCAGTGTGAATCAATGTGAACTCCTAAGTACTTTGACGATTGTTTAATTTCTATTTTTTTACATGTATCTTCACAGATGTGTTGATGTTTTCCACTTTTCATGAAGTTACAGTTTTCAGAATGATGTATTATATGTTTCCATTGAACATTTTTCATTTCAGGCACTGTTATGTTTATTTGCACCATTTTATCTTTGCTGATATAAAGTTCATTTTCCATAAACCATCCGTTTAACATGTCAAAATCATATTGTAAGTTATTTACCATGTATTCATAGTTACAATTTATGGATATCATTACTGTATCATCTGCAAATAGGTAAATTGAGGTTTTAGAAATGCAATCATTTATATCATTTGCATATATCAAAAATAATAGTGGTCCTAATACGGAACCTTGGGGAACTCCATGTTATAAGACTAATAAATAGGTTATACTAATATGTTATATGTTATACTAACTAATATGTTATAATAATAATAATATTAATAATAATAATAATAATAATTTTATTGCATTAGGCAAGCTCAAAGTTCATGTAGAACTTGTAAGAGCAGCAATACACAAAACATGAAATAATAACTACAATAAATAAGGTATATACAATAAATTAATTCATTACAATATTACATATTATAGTTAAGCTCTTAAATTCCTTTTTAGTTTTTTGTTGTTCTTCATTATTCAATCTTTCAAATTATTACATTTAGTCACTAAGTAAACAAACTTAAATTCTGGTTTCAATGTTTTTATGCTTGGATAATTTAACAAGTCCTGGGTTAAACGGTTAAATATCAACGGTATATAGTAACTTTTATTTCTTAATCCGTATTTGTTTATCCATCTTGGTATCTCGTACCATCTTTTATTTGCCCTTAATCTTTGCTGTTTTTTAATATTATTTCTTTTATGTTCATTCTCAAAATAATGCTTTGTTATTATTATTTGGTCTCTTCGCTTGAGCACTGACAGAATTTTTTGATTTTTGTAAATTTCCTTCGTTTTTATAAGTTCATTTCCAACCAAGACTTTTACTGATTTATTTGGTAAATTTTGAAGTCTTTGAATTAGACAATCTGATGCTAAACCATAAATTTCAATGCCTTTTAGTAACTAACTTTCAATCCAAGCAATGTATAAAATTTGTTTATTCTTATTATTTAAAACTTTTCTTTATTGATAGATTTTTGGAAGTAAGTATCTCAATTTGTTCATTAACGTCGTTATGTGTTTTTTTAAATTCCAGTGTGAATCTAGAATTAACCCGAGATATTTTGTTTGATTTTTGTTTTTTTATGTTAGTACATGTTCTGTTACAGTTCGAATTTTTTGCATTGTCCATCACTGGTTTACACTTTTCTCCGTGTATAATTACTTTAGATTCCTCTTTTATCTTCATATTTGAAACAGTGATATCCATGTAAAGTGTTTTTTCCTTACTAATATACATCTAATTTTCAATAAGCCAGCAATTTAATAAATCAAAGTCTTTTGTAAATCTTTTAACATGTCATTTTTTGAATAGTTAATTGAAATGAGAATTATGTCATCAGCAAAAGATATACGTAATTTCTATCTATACCCATACTTATATCGTTTGTAAAAATTAGAAAAAAGCAATGGTCCCAGTACAGACTCTTGTGGAATACCGAATTCAATTTCTGAACTATTGCTATACTCATTTTCGATTTTTACAAGTGCTTTTCTATTGGTTAAATAACTACTCATTATGTTATACTTTTTTCCTCTCATTCCTAATTTCTGACATTTCTTTAATAGGATTGGCTTATCAAATGAATCGAACGCCTTTTATAAATCAATAAAAATAGCACCGACATATTTTCCATCATTTAATGCCCTAGTTATTAATTCGTTAATTTGTACTAAGAGATTTATTGTTCCTTTTTTCTCTGTGACTATTCATACTGTACGTCTGTCAGTAACTTAAATTTCATAAGAAAGGATTAAATTTTATTTGTAAAGAATTTTTCAATAATTTTATTTATTACAGATAAGATTGAAATAGGCCTATAATTATTTACATCTGTCTTCAATCTTTTTTTATACAAAGATCCTAAAATTTGTGTTTTTAATACTTCAGGCCATTTTTCTTCTTCTATCATTTTAATTATTAATGAACAAATTGTTTTTGAAGTATTTTCTTTACTTGCTTTAATATGTCTTGTTATTATGCCGTCAATACCAGTTGAATTTGTATTTTTTTTATTTTCTTTATAAATTTTTCTATTTCTTTTCCCTTTGACTCTGTAATATACTTTGTATTCTTTACCATACCGTTGTTTCTAATTTTACTATAAACTTTATTTAAAAAAATTTTCTTTAATTTTTTTTTTCATCATATTTTTTTTAAAGTTCTGGCACTTGTTTATGAAAGTTGTCTCTAAATAAGTTACAAGTTTCTTTTACTGTTATGTCCAAAAAAGCATTTTTTACAGTTTGATCAATGCTTTCTTTATTTATTTTTTCCTGTTAATTCATTTACAACTTCCCACATTGTTTTGTTATCTTTCTCACATTCTACAATTTTGTTTTTATAAAATTCTTGTTTGTCATGTTCAATTTGTTTATCTACTAATTTTTTAACGAGTTATAGTGTGCTTGTAATTCCTCGTCTATTTTCTTTAGATTTTTATCTTTTTCCACATTATATTATTTTGTCTTATTGACCAGTTCTATTGTTTCTTCTGTCATCCAATTTTTCTTCCATTATTTGCACCATTTTAATGGTGTCATTAATTTTTGTATGTGTTTTTTCTCATAAATAGTCTGTATTGTTTCGTTTATTTTCTTATTAATGATATCTACATATCTAATAATAATAATAATAATAATAAATTTATTTGAGAAACAATGCTCGAAACTTATAAGAAGTGTGTGTGAGCAGCAAATACATACAACCATCAATAAATAACAATAAATAACACACAAAAATAAACATGCATTTTACACATAGAGAAAAACAAAAGGAAAACTTAAATAATTGTTGGTTCTCAGGGTCCCCATTTTTTAGTTTAATTTTCATTGCACAACAGTTTTTTATTATCATTCACATCTCTTACAACTTCTTTGTTATGCCATTTGTATTAAGTATTTCTTTAGTTATGTTACAAGTTGAGATTTATTGTTAAATGTTAACAGTTTAACAGACAATTTGTTAAATATAGTTGGTACATAACTTACTATTTATTATATACCTTTTTATTTCTAGTGCCGTATGTGTTAAAAAACGAGGTAAAATAAATTTATTTTGTATTCTCTTAATCCCTGTTTTCTATGTTGGTTCATGTTTTTGTGAGTATTTTCAAAGTAGTTATTTTTAATAATTATTAGGTCTCTTAATTTTATGATTTGTAAGATTTCCACTTCTTTAAAGATTTCTTCAGTTTTTTCTGTTTGTCTCCAAATAAAACTTTGACAATCCTATTTTGAATTTTTGTAGTTTATCAATTATGTAACCGGTTGTGAAACCTTAGGTTTCAATTGCATATCTTAGTTTGCTGTCAATCCAGGCATTATACAAATTTTTTTTATTTTTAAAATCAAGTTTGTTGTTTATTTGATACAGTTTAGCTAAAACTAGCCTTAACTTTGTTATGGTGTTTTAAACATGTTTTTTTTTTAATTCCAGTGATTATCAATTGTAATTCCTAAATATTTTGTCTCTTGTTTTATTACCAGTGTTCTACACGTTTTATTGCAATATTTATAATCAATTCTATTTTCGATATTAATATATTTACAGTTTTAGCCACGTACGAAAATCTCAAATTTTGATTTAAGTTTCATTTTGGGTACCGCAATAATCATTGTTATTGTTTTGTCCTCACTAATGTAAAATTCGTTTTCAATGAACCAGCAGTTTATCATATCAAAACCCTTCTGTAAATTATATTTCAAATCTTCTTCAGTATTGTTTATGGATAATTCAATCATATCATCTGCAAACAGATAAAGAAATGTATTTTCAATTAGCTCGTGGATGTCATTTGTATATATTAAAAATAACAAAGGTCCTAATACAGAGCTCTGTGGAACTCCATATTTTATTTTATTTTGTTCACTGAAAGCATCATTTATTTTTACAGTTGATTTTTGATTTGTTAAGTAGCTTTTTAAAATATGTAGCATTTTCCCTCTAATTCCAATTTGGCCACAATTTGAAATTTAAATATTTATATCGAAAGAATCAAATGCTTTTTGAAGATCAATTAATATTGCTCCGACGTAGTTTCCATTGTTTAACACTTGTGTAATTTTTTCATTTAATTCAATTAGTAAGTCGTGATTTCCTTTGCGTTGAGTATATCCATATTGATGTATTGACAATAATTTAAATTTTTCAAAAAAATTTCTTATTTTATTAGCAAAAAATTTTTCGACAATTTTATCAATAACAGACAGAAGAGAGATTGGTCGATAATTAATATCAGTATGTATCCCTTTTTTATAAATAGGGCGTACAATTTGGATTTTTAATTGTTCTGGCCATTTTTCTTCGTCTATCATTTTGTTATTTAACAACCGTATTGCAACTGCAAAAATTTCATGATTTTCTTTAATATGCGCTGTTTTAATTTTGTCAAATCCAGTTGAATTTGTCTTTTTAAGTTCTTTTATTATTTGTTTTATTTCTGTGTCTGTCGCATAGTCAATAAACATTGTATATTGAATTTTTTATTTCCTTTTTTTATCAAGGAATTTTTTACTATACAGCTTTCCTTCTAAGAAATGCTGTGTTCTATTTTTACTAGTTTCTTTAAGTTTGGGTATTTGCTGACCAAAGTTTAGATTGAACTTCTTACAGGTAACTTCAGTTTCTTCTCCTTTAAAGGTTTTTTTTTTAATTGTTGGTCAATGTTTGTTTTTGTGTGATATTCACCTGTAAGTTGCTTAACAGTCTCCCACATTGTTTTATTATCCTTTTTGTTATTTTCCAAAACGTTTTTATAATAGTTTTTTTTATCCTGTGTTATTTTTTTCCAACTATTTTTTTAATCTTTTGTATTTGTCAAATTCTTCTTTGTTTACAGTATCACTTACTTTTAGCATTCTCCAAAGGTTATTTTTTCTTTTCAATCAATCCAATTGTTTCATTTATGATCCATTTTTCCTTCCATTATTTTTACTAAGTTTTGTTTTACTTTTTCTTACGTTTATGTTCTTTGAATAAATTAAATTGATTGTATTAACAATTTCTTGGTATACTTGGTTTCCAGTTTTACATGTATTCAATACATTCCAGTCAATTTTATTTAACTCATCATTCATTATTTGATTGTTGCAATGTATTTGCTGATTAAAATCCACATCCTTTAAGTAACTTTTTTCTTTTTGATGTATTTTCTTATTTGCAGTGTTTGTGATTTTTTATTTACTTTGCATGCAGTAAAATAGTGATCCGAGATTTTTATTTCCACCGTTGCACCATTCCCAGTCTTATGCAGACTTTTAAATAAAATGTGATCAATACATGATTTTTGTATGTAGTAATTATTATTCTTCTTTGTTAATTCTACACGTGTCGGAGAGTCAATTAAGGTTTCAAATCCTAGTTCTACCATGCAGTTTTGGTACTTTTCAATTATATTTTGTTCAAACTTATCTTTATTTATGTCTTCCGTCTGCAATATATAGATTTCTGCATCTCCAATAAAGATACATGTTGTATTTTTTAATTTTTTTTTAAATAAACTCTTTAAATCTGCAATAAAATTAAGTTTATTGCTATCAGGTTTTCTGTAAATTACACACATTTCAAAGATTTGATTTGTGGAGATAAAATTTACTATTAATGCATTGTTTGCCCCAATTATAGTTTCTTGTGATTTTAATTTTTCAATAGTTTTACTCTGATTTTTAAAGATCATTATTCGTCCTCCGCGGTTTGTGTCTTCTCTTGTAATAGTTTTTTTTGTACAATTTTAATAAAAATAATAATAATAATAATAATAATAGGCCTTATTGCACAAGTTGTTGTTGGTACAGGTACGAAGTTCCAAAGAACTTGTCTGTGCAAGCAAGTAATACATTTTGTTATTTGTATATGTTAAGTTATAATGATGCGTCATACATTTTTACATATATTCCTATTAAGTTCCATATTCCATATATTACATTTAGTACAATAATTTAGTTATCTTAAATTTGATATGGTATTTTAATATTGATGTAATATCCATTTTTTAGTGTTCGTGTCCACTTCATTATGATTATTCAGGTTCTGTAAGTGTTCTGGTAGTTTATTAAATTGATAAGGTATTTCGTATTTCATTTCATGTCTCCCATACGAATTATTCCACTTTAAATTCTATCAGCCATTTATTATTGCCTCTTACAGTTCTGTTAGGCTTAACTTTAAATATGTTCTTAAAATAATTCTTTTTTATTCTATTTCAAGTTAATATTTGCTGTAAATTCAATATTTTAAACTTTTTATATATGTATTTACTATGTGTTAGTTTATTGTCTTTAAACAATGCTTTAATTGCCTTGTTTGTAACTTTCTCAAGTTGTGCCATTATACTGTTAGTCGTAGTTCCGTACACTGTAATTCCATATTTGATGTTTGACATGATTAATGCATCAAAACTTGTATTTTTTCATTTTTTCATTAAGTATTCCGTTTAGTTTACACATTGTTGGTATCACACGTCTAATTTTTAGAATGATTTTATTTATATGTTCGTGAAATTTCCAGTGTTTTTCTAATTCTACCCCCAAATATATGGGTCTGTTAACATTTTAATAGTTTACATTTGCATTGCTTATGTGGTTTCTTACATATTTTATTGTGCATTGTTATTTCACCAGTCTCCTCATTCATATGTGACGAGTGTATTGGTAAATATACAGTTTATTCTTCATTTAATATTAGCTCATTTTCTTGTAAATACACCTTTAAATTATCAAAATCTTCTTGTAAGTGTTTTAGCATTTACCTATTTTCTGAATGTATGGATAATAAAATAAATGTCATCAGCATATAATGTTACTATAGTGTTACTTTGTAGAGCTGTTATATCGATGATATATATTAGGAAGAGCAAAGGTCCTAGGACCGAGCCATGAGGGACGCCGTATTCCATTTTTTTCCAACTGTTTTTTTTATCTCCTATTTTAACGATACTTTGTCGTCCTGTCATATAGTTATTGATTATATTATAAATTTTCCCTCTTAACCCATGTTTGTTGCCTCTGTTACGGAGCCTGCCATGCTGTATGTACCGATCTGCCGGACTATGCTCTATCACTTCTTAAACCAGGTAATGCGTCGGGTTTGAGATGGTTTTGTAAACAGTGTTCCCCCGTCGCCGACACCCCTATTGAACGGAACAGAGTGATTGGTGACATTTTGCACAAATTTGACTTACTTGCTGTTGAAGTTGGGAACCTTACTGTTGAAGTTCGACAGGGTTTTGCTAGATTTGGACCTTCCAACGAGGGAATTTATAGGATTCCTGATGTACAACCTGAAAACATCGCCCATTTTGCCGAAGGAGCAAAGGTGGAGCAGGAAACGCACACCCCAGTCAAATTGGTCGATCCGACTATCTCTTGCCGTCCTAAAAATCATGTATCTACTACCGATTTTTTTATCAATACTTTAAATGCCTTTAGATCGGATCCTAACGTAACACTTCTACATCCTGATGATTCACCATACACACTTTTCGGCAACACTTCTCAAGATCACACAAGCTCAGCTGCCTCAACTGGCCCTAACTCTCCTCCGTCCAAAGCGCCAGACAAACAAGAACCGCTGCGCCTTCGCCCTTGGACTCCAGTCGCCATTCCTGAAACTAATATAGCGAACTTGATGATTTCAGGACGCAACTTTCCCGGCGGGATTATCGTAGCCTAAGAAATAATCGTGAAAAGAATCATGAAACCAATGAAACTGGCTCTCCAGTTTCTAAACTGGGGAATGCTGACAGGCCTGTTTTGCCATCATGGGCTACTCAACGACCAACTGTTAGTGTTCCATCCTCGACCACGGCCAACACCCAAGCTCTGCCCCATAATACTCAGCAACATATTACTAAAATCTTTGTTGGTGGGCTCCACGTCAGTACGAAAGTTGAGCACATCCAAAGCCTTATCAAAACCACCTATGGGCTTACGGTGGGTTGTTATCCACTGCGTACGTCATACCCAATGTATAAATCGTTCTGTGTTGATAGTAACTTTGCCGATATTATCATTAGTTCTGATGCCTGGCCACCTGGTGCTCGTGTTTCCCATTTCACTGGACGTAGACGTAAACAAACCAAAGGCCCCACTACTGCCAATCAGGTTGGACCCTCCACCGGTGCACATCATTCCCTTAAGGAACCAACAGCTGGGCAACAAACTATAGACTAATTTTTTAAGCCAAATCTTCTCAATCATCCAGCTGGGACTTCGGTAAACAATATCACCACCCGAAAAAGAAATGTAACTGAAGCTAACAGAAAAGGGAACACCAGCATCACAAGGGATTGGAGTGATCTGACAGAAGGCGACGAGGTCTGGAATTCTCTGCACCTCTCCGGATCAGAAGAACTTCTCAACAACTTAACACAAGATGATCTGGAGGCTGATCCTAATATGCTCTAAATTCAAGAGTAAAAATGTTTCCCCAAAGGGTTGTTTGCCACATAAGACTTCCAACAAAACTTTTTACTCTCTAAAGCTCTCAAACTTTAACGCTCAGGGGCTGCTCAGCAAGCTTGATGAACTCAAACTTCATGTCAACACGGAAAATCCGGATGTGATCTGCGTCACTGAGACGCACCTTTCCAGCAGAGTGGACAACTGCACCCTTGGGCTTCCAGGTTACATTCTGTATCGTTGCGACAGGGATACCAATCATCATGGTGGTGCCGCCATTTAGGTTAATTCTTGCATCCCCTCGAGTCTCCTTGGTTCCTCTTCTGACCCTCATGGAGAGTGGGAATTTATTTAGTGCAGGTTGAATGTTGCTAAGGATTGTCATCTGCATGTGGGCTGCTGCTATCGAGTCCCAAAAATCACCTTTCAAGTCAGTTGGGCTGCTCTCCTTTCATCTCTCAACCATTTCATCATGCTGTCCAAGGGCTGCCAAATGATCCTCACTGGTGACTACAATATCCCTACCATAAATTGGACCACGCTCCTTACTTCCCGAACGGAAAATAGTGCTGCTTTTGAATTTCTGGATTTTTTACAAGACCACGGCCGCCTCCAACATGTTGTGAAGCCAACCAGACATAGTTCAGGACAAAACTCTAGCTTACTTGATCTTGTCATTACCAATGCTGACCTTACTGTTTCACCCATTATTCACTACCCCCCCCCCCCTTTGGGCTCAGCGACCACGATGTTCTTTGTTATAATCTCCAAATTGTCTTTCACATTAATCTTCCTGGTGGTCCCCGTCCCAATTATAGAAAAGCCGACTTCATGTTAATCAATGACATTTTTGCTTGTATTGACTGGCCGGCTGAGCTCAGGGGGTGGGACGTGGACTCCGAACTTGAAATTGTCGAAGAATTCATTCTTGATGTTATTAAGAATTTCATTCCTGTGTTTACCCCATCCACCAAGAGTGCCCCGCCTTGGCTGGACCACAACATCAGGTCCCTGATTAGGCAGAAAAAACGTGCATATAATCGTCTTCGTGACTTTCCCTCCCCCTCAAATATGGCCCTGTTGAAAGCTGCCTGGAGTGCTGCCGTTTCTGGTCTTCGCTCTGCCCATCGTGTTTATGAGGAATCCATTATTCTCCAAGCTAAATCGGACCCTAAGTCAGTTTTTGCCTATGTTAATTGCAATAGAAAGACTGCTCCTACTACCTGTCTGAAGAGTAATAACGGTCTTATCTTGCTCAATGACCTTGATATTGCGGCGGAATTTGGTTCGCATTTTGCCTCTTCTTATCTGCCACATCTTCCCAGCCCTCCAGTGGATGCTGGCTTCATTACTACTCCTTTCCTGTGCTCGAACGTGGAGCATGCTTTCCTTGCTTTAAGGGAGGATTCTTCGTGTGGCCCTGATGGCATTTCCCCTCTCTTTCTTAAATCCTGTGCAAAATCTCTTGCTACCCCTTTCTTTTTGATCTATCAAAGTTCCTTTTTTTCCTGCACTTTTCCTACTCGTTGGAAAGATGCTAATATCACCCCTGTTCATAGGGTGGGTCCCTCCATGATGTTAATAATTACCGGCCGATTAGTCTACTTTCTGTCGCTTCTAAAATCCTTGAAAGGTTTTTCCATAAATCTGTTATGAGCATTTGTCAACATCTCAATATCGACTTTAAATTCCAACACGGTTTCCTCCCAGGCCGTTCTTGTCAATCTAACCTTCTTGAAACTTACAACCACCTTACCACCTTCCTGGACAAAGGGATGCAATGTGATCTTGTATTCTTCGACTTCAGCAAAGCCTTTGATTATGTTTCTCACTCCCTCCTCCTTAACAAACTGTCATATTTGAATTTTCCTAAATCACACATTGCCTGGATCAACTCTTATCTTTCTTAGAGACGACAACGTGTAAGTCTCAGGGGTTCCTCTAGTGAATGGGTCCCTGTTACCTCTGGGGTCCCCCAGGGATCTGTTCTGGGCCCTCTTCTTTTCAATCTTTTCCTGAATGACCTCCATTCTGTCATCCACTCCTTTAGCAGGAGCTATGCGGACGACCTGAAAATTCTTTCTCCAGCTTATCTTCATCAAGATCTTCAGGAAGACATCAACGCTGTTGCCAACTGTCTTGTCCTTAATCCTCCCAAATGCGTGGTGCTGCATTTTGGGCATAACAACCCACACTACAGCTACCGCCTTGGTAACTCTACTATCCCTACTAATACGTCCCATAGGGACTTGGGCATTTTGGTTGATTCGTCTCTTAAATTTCATGTTAATACTAACTATATCATCGGCAAAGTCTTCAAAAAAGCCCACTATATTCTTAAAACTTTCTCTGCTGTCTCACCAAAGCTGTTTGCTCTCCTGTACAAAACCTTCCTTCGCCCTACACTCGAATTCTGTTCTCAGATTGGCCGCCCCTGTTATGACTCCTTCTTCGCCCGTCTTGAAACTTGTCAGCGCCGCCACACAAAATGGTGCCTTCCCCTAAAACACTTTTCTTACGAAGAACGTGTTCGCAAACTGAACCTGACCCCTGTCAAAACCAGATTCCATCGTGGAGATCTTATCCTCACGTACCAAATCTTAAACCACCTCATTGACGTTCAGGCTTCTGACTTTTTCTGTCTTACTCATACCATGACCAGGGGGCACCCCCTAAACTCTGTGGAAGTATTTCCTCCGGCAACGTGCGTCACAGGTTTTTTTCTGAACCTGTGGTCGAGGCATGGAATGCTCTGCCCATCTCGGTTGTTCTTTCCCCTTCACTTGATTCCTTTAAAAATCGGCTGGACCACTTTCTAGCTTAGGCTTTTTTGGTGGTTGGCCCCTGGTTGGTCTGTGTTTTGGTGGTTGGTGTGGGGGGGAAGAGGGGTGGGTGCTTCTTGGCTTTCAGCTTGCACCGTCAGGTTTTTCTATTCTATTCTATTCTATAGATTTTTTCAAGTATAATATTTTTACTTAAAGTATCAAATGCTTTGGTTAGGTCAATTAGTATTGCACCTACACATTTTCCTTCATTTAGTGCTCTGTTAATACTATTATTTATACACTATAATGCTTCAGTTGTTTCAATTCCTTTTCTATAACCGAATTGTTGTTTATTTAGTTTGTCATATTTATTAAGAAAATATTCTATTTTGATATAAAAATAATTTTCAACTATTTTATTGAGTACTGGTAGCAGTGATATAGGTCTGTAGTTATTAAAATCGTTCACATTACCTTTTTTAAAATTGGTTTTATTATTTGTTTCTTAAGGTTATTTGGGCATATCTCTGTTTTTATAATACTATTTTCTCATATTACCATGAATTCACTAGTTTTTTCCTTTGTTTCAGCAAAATGTTCCCTTAGGAAAACTTCATGACCACTTGATTTTTTAATTTTAATTTGGTTAATTATTGTTATGATTTCTTGTTTATTGGTTTCTATTATTTTTATTGATTTATTGATGTTATTCGTAGTTTTTTCTTTGCTTTTTGTTTTATTTTTGTTAATTGTGTATTTTTTTCTAAGGTTCGGTACTTGTAGTTCAAAATGTTCTGAAAATTTATTGCATACAATTTCTAAATTTCCTTTAAAGTTCTTTTTAATGAGTTCATCAATATTTTCTTTCTTATTTTCACTTTTTCCTATCAACTGGTTAGTTTTATTCCAAACTTTTTTACCATCTTGTTCATTTGCAGTAAAAAAAAACAGTCATAATAATTTTGCTTAGTCGTTTTGATTTTCCTCTGTAATTCCTTTTTAAGTTGTTTATAAAGCTTGTTGTCTTCTGTTATATCAAAGTTCCACAAGTTATTCTTTTCATTTATTAATTTTTCAAGTTCATGTGTCATCCATTCATTTCTCATTTTTTCCCTGACTTCCGGCATGTTATCCTTGGTACGTAATTTTCTTCAAATCAAATTTGTGTGATTACTTTTTCAACTAACATATAAATTTCATTTGGATCATTTAGTTCCTTTAATTTTTCTCAATTAGCTTTAGCTAGCTGATTGATAATGTTTTTGTGTAATAATTTATACTCCATAATAATTTGTTCATTAGTTTTATTTTGCTTTTAAATTTTTTTCCACATTTCAAGTGTTGTATAGTAATGGTCAGCCGGTTTTATTGTAATTACAGCACATTTACATTCAGTTTTGTTTAACCTTGTGAATATTAAGTCTACGCAAGATTTTGTTAATTTGTTGTTTCTTATTTCCTCCCTTGTTGGTGTGGTTATTTTTTGCTCATATCCAAAAAAAGCTATCAAATTTTCAATTTTTTGTGTATCTTTTTTTCGCTTTCATCTTGTGTTTCTTTTAGTATGTTAAAGTTAAAGTCTTCTAAGAAGATTGTATTTATTTCCTTTTTATCTTCTTTTTTTGAGAATTTTTTCATTTCGGCAATTTTTTGAGGAAGGTTGTCTATAGACAATTATTAAATTGTATTGCTCATCACATCTACTAAAAATATATCGACTGCGTTATTTACACTTATTTTTATGAAGGGGCAGTTTACATTACTGAATCTGTCATTTTTAACAAAATGCATGATTCCTCCTCCACTTTGATTTTTCCTGCACACTGCATACCTGTTATAGCCATTTAAAAAAATATTGTTAATTCATTTTCTTTGATGTTAATTTCTGTTAATGCAAGAATATCCCACTCTACACCACTGTTCATCATGTCAATCCAAAATTTTCCCCAGTTTTTTCTGCAACTTCTTAGATTTACATGTATGCATTTAATTATATTTGCATCACTGATAGTTTTCCAATCATCCTGTAATTGTCTGAAGTCTTCATACACCGTGTTTTCATTTTCACTTTCACTTTCCAGTGCCATTTGTGTTTGAAGAGTTAATAATAATAATATAATAAGTTTATTTCATATAATTACAGTGTTACTGTATCCCTCGAAGCCTTAATTAAAAAGCTTGTGTGAGTTTCGTAAATCATCAGTCTTAACAACCATAAAGTTATTATCACAACAACGACTGCACATGTATTTATAACAATTTACATTCATTTTTACACTAATAATTCAATAATCTTTCTTCTCAATACATATGTATGCTAATTTCTATTTTCCAGTATATAAGTTTGCATTTTTTTTTAATTCACCATTATTCATACACTTCATCATTTCCTTTGGTACTCCATAAAACAAGTCTGGGATAAAGTAATCCCTTTTTCTTTTTCCATAATTATTTTTACACATTGGCAATTTATAACTTTTTTTCCTGCTCTGGATTCACTTTTATAACTTATTAGAACTTTGTGTTTATTATTAAGAAAATACTTTGTCAAAATAACAAAATTTTTTAGATTTTTTATCTTCATAATTTTATTTTCCTTAAAGAGAGTTTCTGTTTTTTTTTTCAAATTTGGTTCTCCAAACAGAATCTGTATTAACCTATTCTGTATTTTTTTGTAATCTTTGAATTACGTAATCTGTTGTATGTCCATATATTTCAATTCCATATCTGATGATGCTAGCTAACCAAGCATCGTAAATAATATTTTTTTGTTTCCTATTTAAGATTTCCCTCAGTTTGTATAATCTTGGAGTTAATTTTCTAAGTTTTTTATCAACAATTTTATATGCTTTTTAAACGACCAATTTACATCAATTTCTACTCCCAAATATTTCATCGTTTGTTGTTTTTTTAGTTTAACACACCTATCACTATAAATACGATTGTTTCCATCAGAATATAAGTTTTTGCAGTTTCCATAATGTTTAATAATCCATTTACTATTTTAAATTTTCATTTTTGATACTGTAATGTCCATTTGCAATGTGTTCTCTTTACTAATAAATAATTCATTCTCAATATAATAATCATTAATTACATTAAAATTATGCTGTAAATTATTCATCATATCTTCATAATTTTTATTTATTGATATTAAAGCTGTATCGTCAGCAAGCATGAAAGTTTATGTATTTTCCAAGTTTTCAACTACGTTATTTGTAAAAATTAAGTATAGAAGAGGTCCCAGTACAGAACCTTGTGGTACACCGTATTTAATTGTAGTCGGAAGTCTATTTTGTTCTTTCACTTGCACTATTGTTTTTTTGTCCTGCAAATAGCTTTTTATAATATTATGTATTTTCCCCTTTAAACCTAGGTTGTAACATTTTTGTAATAGTATGTTAATATCAAATGTATCAAAAGCTTTTTTAAATCAATTAGAATAATACCTATATATTTTCCTTCATTAAGTCCTGTTGTTATTACGTCTTTCATTTCAGATAACAGATCAGTAGTACCCATATTTTTTCTATAACCAAACTGTGATGTTGTTAAACTTTTACATTTATACAAAAAAAAAACATATTTTATTAACAAAAAAATTGTCTAGTATTTTATCAATTATAGATAGTAGTGCTATAGGTCTATAGTTATTTAAGTCTTGTCTAGTTCTTTTTTAAAAAACTGGTGTAATGATTTGAATTTTTAGCTGTTCCGGCCAAACTTCACATTCGATCATTGCATTTAATAATTTACAAATAGCTTTGGCTGTATTTTCTTTGTTTTTTTATATGATCCGTATGTAATTTGTCTAATCCTGTTGCCTTCGTATTATTTAACTCCGTTATAATATTTACTATTTCCATACAAGTAGCATTTTTTAAATACATTGTCTCTTTTACAGATTTTTTATTTTTAGCTCTATCACCTGTTGTCTTTTTTGAATAATCTCCTTGTTTATAAACTTCATGCTCAATTTTATCAATGATCTTAAATTCAGTTATTTGGTTTGAGAAATTAATATTAAATTAATTAATAGTTTTTTCTAAACTTTTATCAGTAAATGTTTTTAAAATATCATCATCAATTTGCTTTTAGTTACCTTTCCAGTTAGTTCATTTACAACATCCCTTATTGTGTTTTAGTATTTTGCTAGTTTTTTAACTTCTCAAAAAACTGTTTTTTCCTTTTTTTAAATTTTTTATTAATTTAATTTTTTTTTCTTTTCTATAATTTTTCCAAAGTTCAACATTAACATTTTCTCATTTCTTTAATTCTTTCCACATTTTGTTTTTTTTTTCAATTTGCATAATTAGATCGTCTGTAATCCATTCTTTTCTTTTATGTTTTTATATTTTTTAGTTAATGTAGTCCTTGTTTGTTTAATTGTATTATCTATGTAAATTTTATGAAAAGTGTTTATAATTTCATTATATCTCTTTTCAGGTTCCTCTATCCCATCCAAACCCTACCAATTTATCATATTTAGTTCCTTTACAATTTGTTCATTATTAATTCTTAAACAAGATTCTGTATTAGTATTAAGGCCGACATTTTTCTTT
>JAHWFP010066563.1:0-10009 GCA_023313725.1 Lithobius niger
GTATCATTGTTCGCGCATGCAGTGATTGTTTTCCCCACTTTAAACCAATTTAACTCCGCTCTGGAAGTCGGTAGCTATGAAATTAATGCGCCTTTCGATCGTATCAGGCCACCAATTGCGACTTTTAGCTGAAATACGAATTGTTTTTTTTGTGCTCAACAACGAAAGTCGAAAAGTCAAAACCTGCAGGCTGCTGACAATGCCACATTACACGCAACCAAAGTTTGCAAGGTAGCAATTATAAGCGTCTTGCATCATAATAATAGTCAAGTTTAAACCGATTACACACAATGACATGCTCGACATAGTCAATTGTTTGCTCTCCTTTTAGCTATATCTCCTTTGCCTTATAGTGCTAGATAAAATCCCTACGTCCTGCAAATAAATCAGCAAATCAGCGAATAAATATACATCGTAAATGGAACCTCTTGTACTTGACAGAAGCTTTCACACGTGGTATTAAGTACTTTGTATGCCTTTATATTATGTAAAATCACTGTGCCTGCATCAGCGAATGAATCTACATCATTTACGAACCTCTAACATAAAACGGTAGCTATGGTTTTATTACAAAAATTGATTAAGGTACAGGGTACAGGGATTAGGGTGAATCCTACAGCTGAAATCATGTATAAGGATTTTCGAAACTAATTATATGTGTCAATTATGCTTTCACATACGAGAATTTCTAAAGGGATCGAGAGTCCTATCCACAAGAACTACACCATTTGGGTCATACGAGTAAAAGATTATTTGCAGAAAAAGGAATATACTGCACGACTCCAATCGCCCATCATCATTTATCAAGTGAATCCTACAGCTGAAATCATGTATAAGGATTTTCGAACTGATTATATGTGTCACATACGAGAATTTCTAAAGGGATCGAGAGTCTCATTCACAAGAACTACACTATTTGGGTCCTACGAGTAAAAGATTATTTGCACAAAAACGAATATTTTACTACTGCCATTACAGGAAATCGTCCTACAGCCTATGCAGCAGTTGTTCCTTACCAATGGATGGGATACGGCCTCCCAATGCTGTTTATCTTTTCTGCGTTCATGTCTGGATGACAATCATCCTTTACCTTATGTGGATAATGACGTACCCAAACATTGGTGGACTCAACTTTAAACATGTTATGGTCGTACCCCAAGGAGCTGCCAATATGCAAGCAAGATCAAACATACTACCAAATCACAAAGATTAAACTCATGTAGTTTAACCGAGCTCAAGTAGATAGCATAGTACCAGACTACCACCCCATTTACTATGGATTGCTAGAATTTTATCGAGCTGACCTCAACCAAACCGTCCACAATCTCTGTCTGGATTATGCCACTAGATTGGATAAACTGAAGAAAAATTAAAGGAATTTGGTAAATGTAGATCCACAACTGCTGTTACTCATGCGGATGTTTTCACATTTAGCACGCTGTCCTTGCCAATTCAAGGGCAGAGCGAAAAAAATAGAAGATTTAAAAACCTTCAAGGACGTACTCCTCATACTATTCCGGCTTCCCGGCCTCCAGTAGAGCAAGGCTAAGTATTACTTTGTGGAAGTTGCTACAAAAGTGGACGCGATCTACAAAACTGCTGGAAACATCTAAAAGATCAAGTTGGCTAACAAGCATAATTTTTCAAAGCTGAATGAGGAATGTGGAGAACATGTGTGATGTTTACACAGACCAATGACTGTCAATTTACCAATGCATTGAAAATATTTGAAGATAATACCGATCAGACAGGTACAAGACCAAAATACGTTTTCTCTATATACCCTGCCCGTTTCTGGCCAGTGAGATTAAAACGTCGTAAAAAGAATGCAATTCTTTAACCTGGAATGAGTATTCAGGAGCCGGGTGTCACCTCACACGTCATTATTTACCGTACCTCATATAATGATTTGCACAACACCCATTACCTAAACCGTGTCAAGATACTGTAAATAGCAGCAAGTCAAATGAACAGCTAGATGGAGTGTGTACTGAATTGTTCAGAAACATAGCTGGATATCACGTTTGGATATGGTGGATAAACAGTCTGATGTTAAAATAATAAACTCTAAGTGGGTGGGCATACATCCGGAAATAGTGCTCACAAGCTCAAATAATCGAAGTAAAATGGGAGAAATTACTGCTGTGCTGCGCTTTGTATCCGTACCAGAAATTTCTTCATCGAAAAACCAAGCAGTACGTAAACGACATTTCTTTCGAATCGATTCATACCTTTGGTCGTAACTGATGAACAAAGAAACAGACAGAAGGAAAAGCAGAGCAAAGTGAAAAATTGCTGAGTTTAAGCATTAATTTACAATCTTACCACAACTGACTTTAAAAACTGCAAGGTAAACTATTGTAATTCAGTATTTGCCATACATCAATTCTTACCTAACTTGAGTGATGCAATGTGTTATGCGTCAATGTCATTATAATAATCATTTAAATTTTGAATTGTGACTGTAATTATTATCCGATTTTGATGAAATTTGGATTTGGTTGCTACATTTTGGTGAAGTTTGCCGATATAAAATTTTGAGAAAATTAGTTCAGCAGTACTCAAGTTATTTCATGTGCATAGAGTGAGGGACACTACGATCTTAAGAGGTGCTTATTTCCTTGCGAAGTGTCCAACAAATTAAATAAAATAACTCAAATTTAAAATAAAACATTCTCAACGTTATTAGTGAAAGGAACTTCTCCGAAAGCATTCGATACACTCAGACTAAATTGGAAACAATATTTCAAATACCCTAATTGAGGTCTCTTAAAAACTTAGACCATTACATCGTCGATTTGATGTTCATGCTGGACCTGCCTATTACTAATATTATTTAATCTCATGAATTGCGCAGTGTATTAGTTAATGCTAAGTAATGAATTTCTATTCAGTTTGTTTGTAGGGATGGTGGGTTTTCTATTTTAACAATTTAACCGTTTCATGACCGATTTGGTAAATTTTTCTGTCGCGGGATTCGAAGTGGCATCTACTTGGTTTGGAGATGATGACCACTGGTCTGCTTGCTTTGCTCACAGTCCCCGGGGCCCCGACACAAAACTCACGGCATGCCTGGGGACTTTTCCCTCATCTTGTTTCCCATGTGCCTACACTGAGCATGAAAACATTGTATGAAGATGTAAGTAAGAAAGATTTAAACATTCGAACTAAAGGTTTTAGGAATTATCGTGTCTCCACTCTCCAGTCATTTTGTTTGAAGTATTTTATAAAACATGAGCCTACTAGAAAATACAATGAAGCCTACTAAAAACGCATCCCAATATTCAGAAATATACTTTTAGGGGAACAAACATAAATACAATTAAATTCCCTAGTCAGTATGGATTTATCTACCACAAAACAAAACTTGTTAAGGATTCCCGCCAAGCTTTTCGGCCGTGTGAAGTCGTGATATCAAACGCCAAGCTCTTTCGCTCAGCTAATCCCACCGAGTAATAGTTCGAAGGTTAAATGAAATATGTGAAAATTGCTTACTGCGCAATTTTCAATTATTTCATTTAACGTTTGAAGTATTAGTCGGTGGGATTAGCTTGGCGAAAGAGCTTGGCGTTTGATATCACGACTTCACACGGCCGAAATGCTTGGCGGGAAACAAAATTTGTTTTGGGGGTAGATTTTTGGTCCGAATTGATGAAATCCATTTGATTCTTAGTAATTATGAAATGGAAATGCCAATCTAGTTTTCTGGTCCATTTCTTTTTTTTCTTCTTTTTTTTTTATAGTTTCGTTAGATTTTGAGGACTGCAGTCACCTTTTTTCATTTGATTAGCATTTTTATTAGTATTGCAGTATCTCCTTGCAAACGCAAGAATTTATTTTATGTTCAGTTTGGCAATGTTGCATAATAACAATGTTTAAAACAATGTAAAACAACCAATTTGGACGTTTGGAGCTCCCTAACCCCTTAACCAATTGTAGGGCACATCTCCAGAGCAATACCTGTAAAATGAGCTAAGAACCAGCTTTATTCACCGCATGGAAGAATTTATTTTCGTGATACAAAAAAAGCGTTACTAGTAGTCGTTAGTAGTTAGTAATTAGGAAAATATCAACGTTATTCACGTCGTTTTTTCAACAAGAAAACGTTAAGCTGTCTCCTTAATAGTGACTTTTATGTTGTTAGGCGACCAAAATCTCCCGATTAAACAAGTTTCAGACTTTTCTGTCGCATAGTTATTTATCCTCAGATGACTCAAAACAGCCAAACTACCTTTGCAGTAAAGACACAACGTGTCTAGTGGTCGCCATGCTCATATATATATATATTATTTATCATTTAGCGTGTGTCTTGATAAAGGGAGCAATTCAGGATTAAAAGGAAACGAGTCAAGACTTTATCGGGAAATTTCCAAGAGAAATGTGTGAAAAAAATGCGGATATTTGGTATCCGCTTGGATTCAGTAATCGGAATCCAGGAGTTAGGAAATTTCTGGGTCAGCTTTCTGCTTTTTAGCCAATCTTCCTTTTGGTGATCCACCCTTCTGCTGTATCGCCAACCCATTCTTGATCCACCCTTCTGTCGTTTCTCCAAAACCCTCCTTTCGCCGATGAACCCTTCTGTTGTTTCCCCGCGTCTTCGTTGCAGTGATCTACTCTATTATTTCTCCAAACCCTCTTTAGATGAGCCATCCTTCCTCAGTTTCTCTAAGATTTACTTTCGGCGAGCCACCTTTCTGCTGTTTCTCAAAGCCTTCGTTTCGGTGTCGCTCCTAAGCTTTCGTTCTACGAACCACTTCTGCAAGTTCTCCTCACATAAAATTCATTTCTTCTGACAAGTCTGTCGGCAATCCTTCCTGCTGCCATCTCTCCAGTCGTGACTTTCACACTTCTGTTCAACTCAGTTGCGACTCTCACTATTTCCTTCTGCCGTCATTTCAGTACCACCTGTCTTCTCACAATGCACAGAAAGCTTTGTTTCGTATGTGTGCCAATTTGTTTGCAAAACAGTTTCCGTTTATTTTGGTAAGAATTACGTCAAAAATACAGTAACATTTCCACAAAAAGCGAAGATAACAAACTTCTTTACGTTACTAAAATTAATCACACAAACATCATACAGCAAAGTTACAGAGGAGTTGAAAGCAACACTGAAGAATAAGACCTTGCTAAAAATATTAAGTAGTACAAAAAACACATTAAATTTCGAAATATCCTTAGCATTATGTTACTAAAACAATCGACACGTGTGTCCGAGAGAGAACATGACAGGACATCAGGGTCAGTTTGGCAAGAGCGTGAAGACCGCACCCAGGTGGTAAACCAACCAATTCGTTTACTGTTTATTGAAAAGTTCAAAACAGGAAAGGAACTCAAAACATGTTTTCGTCTGAGGTTTTAATGCTTCAGTGTTCAAGAAACGGAAATAGTAGTAACCTATTAGAAAATGTTGTATTTTCCAATGCATTAGCAATTTACAGTGGTAACTTCACCGTATTACATTTTGTTCCAGGGTCCATTTCATGTGAAATCAATTTTAAACAGACGGCTACATTTCATTCGTTCAAGGGTTCGTGAAGACAACTGACCTAAACTTTCTCGCCGGAAATGGATTGATTAAATTCTATTAATTCTTCATCGATTAAATAAAAATCAACAGCGATTTAAGAATATATTCTGTATATAATAAAAAAAAAAAAACATGCTCTCCAGCAGTCACAAAGTGAATTTATAATTGTTTTAAAATCGTTCATCTTGCAGCTTACAGCGCTCCTCCAGAACCACTAACTGGCAGTGTGGGTTATGCTTGAATGCCCACCAGCCAAAATTTATTTAAAAGGCCCTGACCCACTGAGTCATGGCAGCTTGAATTCATTTATCTACGAAATTATTTTGTTACTGTGTCATTTTTCTTCATGAAAATGGTTTTCAAGTGACATTCCAGTAGTAAGTTTTCACCGAATTCACGGCAAATCCCACAACAAAGTTTTCTTACGGGTGAATTATTATTTTTTATTTGAAAACAAACAGCGAGTGCAATTTCAAATTTACTATTACTGGTAATTTCTTTTGTTTTTTTCTTGGAAGATGTGGTAGCCATGCGACCAATAATTACCGACAGCTCCAATGTTGTGAGAAGGCTGTTATATGTATGTATGTATAACTCCAAAAATCAAAGAACTACTGCATTGATTCACGGAAGCGCCCATTTGTGGTGGGCATAAAAACAAAATGAAAACTAATTGAACTATGTCTACGATGAATTAAGTAAAAAAATAAACATGTAATTAAAACCACAAGAAAAATTCAGTTTGATGGGAAACTGGTCTTCGCTAATGGTCCCTTACTAGCCGTCGCAGTCTTATCCATCAGTTCAGCCAAGAACTTTGTCATTAAAACCTTCCTGATACAATCTGGCTATAGAAGCTCGCCAGCCTGTGACCCACATTAGGATGGGTAGGTAGTTTCTGCTTTGAGGTGAAACCTAACCCCTTTTAACATGAGCACAGCCTTGCCTACCCTCGCTCGCATGGTTAGGCGTCAGCACAAAACAAAGACTACAGTAATACTCTTTCAACTCGGGGGAAAAATTTGGGGACCCGAGCCTGATCTTTCCATACTGGACTCCGACACAAGTCCGGACCCGACCCCGACTTTCCAGTCCTGCTCGAAGTCCGGAATTGAGACGCCGACTCCGACCCCGTGTTTCAGTGTGTAAAGGGTCGGAGCGCGGGCCCGCGTTTTAGGGAAACGTTTCGATTCTTGGAGCATTGATAAGCAATCCAAAGATAGAGGGAAAGCAGGAGGAGGGACCGGGAGTAAGAGGGGTGAAAGGAACAACGATAGCACCACAAATGTTGTAGCAAGAGAAAGATTAACTAAAGCCGAGACCTTGGACGCAATGTTGGAGTTCAGTGTGGAAAGGGGTATGGCATAAAGGATGTCTGGTTTTGCCTGTGGGTACAAGTCGGGGCTCAGACACTGAACGCGGTGTTCGGGGGTCCAGTGTAGAAGTGGTATATATTGTGGGGCATAGCTGTAAATGGCAACCTAGCTACATACCTCGTGACCTGAACCTACGGGAGGATCCCGTAGATTCCCCACATTTGAAGGACACGATCGTGTAATGCCTGGGGAAGCGCCGCTGTTTGGGTCAAACCCGGTGGGACATTGACCGGACGCAAGTATGGCCCCAGCGTGCGCTACACATATTGACAAAAAAACCAGAGGATGAATGAAAAAAGTTCCGTGGATCGGCCTGCAATCATAGTACTAGCGTGTGGCAACGATTGGTGCGGGGAAGCAAGAAAGAGTTGACCCAAGGCATTTTTTGTTAGGGGAGGACTGTATTTTTCTCTTCCTCGAGTTTTATTGCTTTGGCTTATGTAAACATTTGGGAATAAATACAGGGAGCATTGTGACACTGTGGCGGGTTACAAAGTCGTGCCTGGGTCATTTATAACATACAGTTAATTTTTGGTTCGTGACGTCTCACGGTGGGGAAACAAAGGAAACAACACTTACAGTTCGTCGGCACGCTTCGTCCAACCCTGGAGACGGAGAAAATTACATGGTACAAACTTCATTAGGATAAACAGAGAAAGTCGCTCCGTGATGTAACATTCCATTACAAATGGATTAGGAGAAAAATGAATACATTCCGCTCCAACATGAGCGGTTACCAACCGGTAAACAATATGGGGAAGAGAGAAGAGAACAGAAAACAAACAACAATTAGTAAGCCAGACCATGACAATGGTCATACTCAAAAGCACAAACACTCACCAACACTACACCATTACATTGGATACTCAAGTTACATTATACAGCAAAGGCATTCAGTACTTAAAACAAGATGTTGGGGCTGTGAAGTAGTGCCAAAGGCAACAGCCCCAGGCACTAGGGACGAAACTGTCTCACATATATCTGTCGTCTGTAGTGTGAATCCATAGAACTGGACTATCCCGTTCGCTACTAGGCCAGTGAGTAAGGGTAACATTCCGGTGGATGTGTAAGTCTGGATGCGCAGAACCACGGTGGTGGATGTAAGGAACCACGATCACGTGATCCATTCGTAAGCAAGTGGGAATGTCGCTAACGCCTAGTTCATATCTGCTGGTTGGAACCACGATCATGGACCCATTATTAAAAGTGCAACCGGAATCCATTCTACAAATGCGCTACTCCTTGGGCCGGGACCCAATCCCAAATACTAGAGTCCAGACAGTAAAAAAAAGTACCTGACTTACTAATTAGAATTGCAGCCATTCTTCAAATGCTCTAGTCCCAGTGCCGGGATCCAAGTCCAAATAACTAGAGTCCCGGCAGAAAAAAATAGGTAACATTAAGGAATGCGAATTGAAACCAGGACTCTAGCATCCGGGACTACCGGGACCCGCAGTAAAAAATAGGTAAGATTTACCAACGAGAATTGCAGTCAGGACTCTTGTATTTGGGACTTAAGTCCTAGCACCGGGAATACAGCATTTGAAGAATGGATCTCGGTCAATTTTAGTAAGTGGCACCATAAGTCTTGACTAGTTTTTATTGCCGGGATTCTGATCTAGCATTTATGAAACAAAGAAGTGACATAACTTGCTGACGTCATAAACTGCTGATGTAACCTCCAGCCACCAGTATCGTTGCCACTCCAGCGTCCAACTCGTCCACTACAAGTGCTTGAAATATCCTGTCCACCGCGTCCATTATGACGTTACCCTGCTTGAGGCCAGCAGACCTCTGAGCCCATGTGTTAAAATGCATTCACTAGTTAGCACTAGTTAGTTAAATTCATCCTACAGACTGGCTACCAAATGATTGTTTGATTAGCACAGCCTGAAGCAAACACCAACCTCTTCTTGTCACTATATTTTTTTAGTGTAAAGGATTAATTGAGTTTTCTACCTAATAAGTCTAATAACGTTATTATACATTTGAGTTGTGCTGACGAACTATGACCATAAACGATCTTCTAGTAAATCTAAGGCAGCAAGTGCACAAGAGTAAACGCAGACGAAGTGTAAAATATAAGTTACACTATCTGATCGTACAAGCACACACAAAGTGAAATGTTAAAATTAATTTACAAAATTTTAAAAAATGAACCTAAACGTTCCTGGGCTGAGCAGATAATGTGTTAGGGAGGGTGAAGTGGGTTCCATAACACATTCTCTATTCCGCCCAAGAAAATTTAGGTTAATTTTTTATTCCAAAAATGTTAAACTTGTCTGTGCTGTGACATTTCACTCTGCTAGTTGGAATTTTACACTTGAAAACCGTAACAGTAACCACGAAATGATGCGTTCGTTATTTTTGGTCATAGCTGGTTTACAATTTACTAAAAGATATAGTGCTTTTTACTGATAAAACTATCTTCTCTACCTTTTTTTTTTGTAAATTTCCTAATTATTCTACTTAGTATAAAAAAATTATAAACTGTAGTTTGAAAAATTCATTTCAATGAAATTACATGAAAATTATTCCATGATTTTTTTTTCTTTTAAAGCAGCGCCGAAACCGAACTACTTTTACTCCGCAGCAGTTAAGCGAGTTGGAGACTCTTTTCCAGCGAACACATTACCCAGATGTATTCCTGCGCGAAGAAGTAGCTTTGCGGATCAACTTGTCTGAAGCCAGAGTGCAAGTAAGTAATCATAAGCAAAATAAATAATGAAGCAAACCTCCCCGGGGTCTTTCCCTCGACTTGCACAATAACACTTTTTTACTTTACAAAATCCTTGGCGGTTGGGTTTCTCAAAAACCTTAGGTTCACCCTCTTCAGCAGGGTCGCAATTAGGGTGAGCGCAGAGGAGAGCTGCCCCGATCCATGCACTGACGGAGGGGCCTGAAGAGTCCGGGGCCTCAGCGGCGTAGCTTCAGGATGTCAAGGGTGACATAATGCAACCGGCCCCCCAGCCTCAGGGGGACCCCCGAAAGAAAAAAAATATTTAGATTTAAAAAAGACTCTTTAAAAAGTCTTTTTCCAAGTATTTTTTTAAAGTGAAAATAGGGATCATTTGACTGGAGTACGAAAAAGTGGTCCCTATTTTCA
>JAHWFP010066564.1:0-24142 GCA_023313725.1 Lithobius niger
ATATTCAAAGCTTTTTTTACAGAAATAAAAAGTTCAAACACGAAAATAGGTGTACAAATGTGGGATCAGGACAATGTGCCAGTAACCTTATCAGTGCTGGAATTATTTTGCAATAGGCGAAAGCAAGTTTGTTTGACAGGAGATTGTAATAAAAAAAAAAACCTAGCAAATTAATAGGCCATTGTCGGCAGAATTTGGAGCTTTGCATATTAATTTTGTTTATGAGCGGCATAAAATGAAGTTTAGGCCTACTTAATTTGTACCTGCACAAATGTAAACTGGCATAAACTTTTGGTTTCAACTAATCTCATACTGATCGTGCTTGGGAGGTCTTCTACAGCATCCTCCAACAGGAGGCACAGAACTGTCGCTCAGCGAAACCGCATTGCCTCCATCGCGGTCCTTCATTAATTACCAAGGATTATTTCAAAGCTGATGCGCAAGAAGCTAAATATTTGGCACAAATACTAACTTCAACCTTCGGTAAAACTTTTTTGAGTCGCTACAATGAGTGTCGAATTTTATACTCGGCAGAGGCGGTTAAATGGCACTGTTCGCGTGATTTCGCGATCATTTCTGAGGGAACACTTTCAGCCCTGTTTAGAAGCCATCGGGAAAAGAATGCTATGTCAAGAACCTTCCCTCGACTAAAATCTGGTGGCAGTTTCATTAAAGACTAGGAATCGACCACATATCGTTTTGCCGGATCCGGGTCGGTTCCGCATAATTTGATGTCAGTGCCGGATCGGTTCCGGATCTAGGTTCCGGAGCCGGGCCGGTACCGGATACCGGGTAATTCAAACACAAAAACAAAAAAAACTGTTTATTTTTCCCCCCTTATAAGTTGCAGCTACGGTGTTAATTTTCGCTTTGTTTCACATTATTTTCTTACATTAAACACGTAGAAGTCTTACGCTATGATGAGTACCAGTATAGTATAATTGCAGAACTGTTTTTGCAATGTTGCTAAATTCTGCAAATTTTTTTTTAAATAGTCAAACAAAGCACTCATTAGATTAATCAGCCAGAAACCATTTTTCTAGTTGAAGGATTTCTGATTGATTAGCCTACTGCTTCATTTCGAAAAATAATTTGCAAAATTTTGCAATATTTGTGAAATCAGTATGTAGTCTTGCTAAAACTAGACCTTGGTTCAAGCTGTCGTAACTCAACAACGCAACAAATCGCCGCCATCTTGGTCTCGTTGGAACGCTGGGATTCCCCGATTGGCACGTGTACAGCACATGATCACTCATCGTGGCGGGGGCCAGTCACAAGTGATGTCATGCGAAGCGCGTCAAGGTCACAAGGTCACAGCCATTGGAGCTAGCAGGTGCGCGTCTGTTGGCGGACAGCCGGCTGAGAGTGGGAACGCGATGGCAGCCATAAACGGATTGCTTTCAACGATAGCGAATATAAATTAGGAAATAAAACAACTTTAAACTACTTCTACGGTATTAAAAACTTTAAAAAAGGATTTCGGAAGCCGTACACAACGCTGTAATGGAAAAATAACCAGAGGACGATCGTTTCAAGGTCTCCCATGTACTGCAACGGACGGTGAATATTTTCGTAAGCACATTTACGTAGTCAAACTTCAACTTTTTTTTTAGTTATGACAACCTAATACGATTATCCCAAGTATATTTTTGTGCAATAATTTACACCGCAACTATTGCATCTGCAATTTTTTGTACCCGTAGATCGCTTAGTTATTTTACTACGATTTCTTTTACCGAGACATGCTGAATGCAACATGTTTACGGCGACATGTTTTGGTTGTGTTGCAACCGGTATCCGGCTCCATATAATTGCCGGATCCGGATCTCGCCGGATAACGCATTATCCGGCGCCGGATCCGGATATATCCGGACTCGGTCGATCCCTATTACAGACAACGGTGCTAAGGCAGAAATCCTGAATGCCCTGTTTGTCACCAATGGGGTACTCGACGATGCCAGCGTTAACCCACTGTTTGACTTAGAATTAGTTTCTATTTTCAGTATTAACAACAACTTATCTTTCCACTGCCAGTTCTGTCTCACGTGTGATCAATAAGCTCAAATCAAGCCACTCTGTGGGTCTAGATGGGTTCTCGGCCTTCTTTTACACGCAAATTTGTAGGGCCACTGGCTACTTTGTTCAATCTGTCTTTTGCCAAAAATTACCAATGCTATGGAAGACGGCTGTTGTTATACCGATCTTCCTAAAGAGTGATGCTGCAGATCCCGGCAATTATCGACCAATTGCGTTAACGGTTATTCCGTGCAAAATCATGGAGTCAATCATCCATGACCTTATGATGTCTGTGATCAAATCAAATAACTTAATTGGTAATGATCAATTTGGCTTTATGCCTGGCTGCTCAACAACTCACCAACTATTATTGTGCCTCGATCGGTGGACGTGCGCCCTGGATGTGGGAATCCCGACTGATGTAGTGTACTTTGATTTTAAGAAGGCTTTTGAGTCTGTTATACTTTCCAAGCAGCTTTATAAGCTTAAAAATTTAGGCTTCAGAGGAAAGCTATTAAAATGGATCTCTGTATTTATTAACAACAGATCTCAGCGTGTAATGGTCGGTGACTCCTTTCCATCATCCTTGAATCTCATCAGCGGCGTACCACAGGACTCCGTTTTGGGCCCATTGTTGTTTGTGGTCTACTTAAACGACTTATCTTGTAATCCTTCATCTGTCTGTAATTTTAAGGCTGTTATTGATATTGATGACGGCGCTTTGTTGGCCCTTGAGATTGACTACGTTTCCAGTTGGTCGGCCAAGTGGCAACTGTCAATTTCTTCAACCAAATGCCAAATCATGCATATTGGAAATTCAAATCCAGCAACATCGTATTATCTTGATAATTACCCCCTTCCTTCAGTTAGCACGACTTGAAAAGGTGTAAAGTCAACGTTTTCAAACTTTCATGTTCTCGCCATAACGCGTGAACAAGAAAAAACAAAAATTATGGGTACCTTCCATTTTTTGAAATTTTACAAGTAATAGATGACTTTCGTGTGTGCCAAAATATGGGAGTAAGATTCGGCTTCACAGCATTTTTGACGAAAATCTAAGGAGCCAGCTCGTTTCGAATCGGTGGGTAAGAATTCTTCAGTTTTAATCTTAGGGTCTGGTTTTGTGATGGACCTAAAGTTCAGCCTGCACTGTCGCAAAATTACTGCATCTGTGTATGCGTGCGTAGCTTTGATTAACAGATGCTTTTCATCCGGTGACCGCGAAATCAAAGTTTGGGCACTCAAGGCCTATGTCACACCAATTTTGAAGTACGCTAGCCCCATTTGGTCACCTTACTTGCTTCATGACATTGATGCAGTTGAGGCAGTCCAGCGATAGTTGCCTGGCATGTGCAACCTGTCATATGGAAAACGTCTGCAGATCCTTAAACTTGACCCACTGACCACTCGAATTACGGAGAATCAAAATTGATCTTATTCTTACCTACCAAATTCTTCATGGTGTACTTGGGGGTGGATATGCATCTTTTTGTCCTGTCGGAGTTAAATCGGACTACAGGTAATTCCCTGAATCTTATGGTGCAAACATCACGTTTAGATTGTAGACGTAACTTTTTCGCGTTGCGTGTGGTTAGGATTTGGAATTCTTTACCAGACGAAATTGTCACCTCGCGGACAGTTCATATATTTCGGAGTTGCCTCAGCTTGTTTAATCTAGAGATTTTTACGCGTCGGTCTTATCCTTCGAGTTAAACATGTAATCTTGCAGATGATTCCGCTTTTCATAAGTCTGCTCTCGTCCCATGAAACATTGGTTGCCTGTTAGTGATGCTTGGTCCTTTCTGATCCGTTGCTATTGCAACAAAGTATTTTTTATTTATTTATTCATTTCAGCTGGTGAAAATTCCCATTTTGGGGATGCTTTTGTTTTAGTACTTATCATACCATACAGTACTTTGTATTACATAATGCCGCTTTTTAACGGTCTCATTTGTTCATCTGGCCTTTATTTTTTAGTGGGGCCGATCCTACACCTCCCGTGTCTAACATGTTTGGCGATGCCATCGGGGGCCTTAGAGTCCATGGCAGGTCTAACCTTGGTGGTAAGGCATTCGTGTCCCATTACCTAAGCCCCTCACCTTCCCTTGGCCAATTTGTATCATTATATGTGATTGTCTTCTGTTTTTTAATTGAGGCTGGCTGTTAGTGATCTTAGGGTCCTTGCCAGACCTGTTGCTATCGTGACAAAATTGTTATTATTATTATTATTATTTATTAATACAAAATAGCAACATTAGAACCACCAAATTACAGGTAGGATGACAAAATATGATGGGGCTAGTATTGCTACTCCAAAGAGAGGAAACCATCGTAAACATCATAAAACTAAACACTGTAAATCAAAACTAAATCAAAAATCGAAATTGAAAATCGAAACGGTAAAACAAAATTACCTCGGAGAATCGATTTGCGGAAAAATTCTCAAAGTGAATCCCACTTGTGCTTCTATGAAATTTTGTTTAAAGCGTTTTAGTACTGTACTCCTTTCCATTAAATTTCCCTCGACCTTCAAAATTAATTTTGGAAAGGAGTTGTTGGGCTCAAACACACAACTTTTGATTTCACGGAAGCACTCTGGTTATTATAGCCGAAAATACCATGGTGGCTAAGGTCAGGCTCGAACCTGGGACTTCTGGCAGATGCAAGTCATGCTAACCATTAGGCGGCCTTGTCCTCACTAGAAACACTATGCCACAATACTACGCATGTTCTTCGAAAATGCCTATTCCTGAACTTTTCCCACACGCTAACCATCAGATAAGACTACCATAGCCTTCCACTTTTGAGTAGGTTGGGTCAGGGGGATGTCTGCATGTTTTTGGTATGTAATTCTGCTCCAAATAATGGCGCGTGATGGTGTCTAAAAAATAATTAACAGTAATAATCATATAATTTATACTTTTAAGTGCCTAAGTTCAAAGCTTACTGCAAAGCTGTCGTAAATGTTTTTGTCTTTTAAAAACGTTTTCCTACGATATAAAATATTGTAGCTTAAAACCCATAATTCATTACTGTTGTTAAACGGTCATTGCTTTGTGAGAAAGTAAAGCTATACACAGTAAAGTCAATTTAATACAAACATGGATGGTAAAGTTTTCCATTTATACAAAGTTTTCTTACGAGTTCACAGTACTTGGCGGTCCATTGAATTATTGCTGTTATAGCTGACACCATACGAGAACTACGGACATGAAACATTTTTAGCACTTCCCCTGAAGTTCACATTAAAGAAAATTTATGCTGCTTGGGTTTACTGTAATTGTGTTACTATACCTCTGCAGTTCATGTTCGTGTTGTTGCAAAGGTGGCATAAAAATCATAAATCGTAACCATAGTACAAGATAAGTTATGTTTCAATATAGAAATATAGCACCATATTTTCTACTACCTCAAAAACATTCATTTTGAATATCACACATGCAAAATCCATTACTTACATCGAAAAGGGTTAAAGTGCTCTTTTTAGTAGGTGGGCATATTTTCGATTGTTCAAAAAAGGTTTTCACAGTTTCTGCAACATCTCCCTACAACATAAATACATAACTTCCTTTAGACTGCTGTATTACTGTATTATCAGATGCTCTGAGAAAATTGTGGCATAATCTACGTCGGTACTTCAGACGGACAGAATCAATTCGCTAACACAAATCAGATTAATTTTGTTCTCACCTGTTCCAGATCTGTTATCATATCATCTTGATCCGTTCCAAATATCTGTAAAGAAAATGTATCATAAAAAAATCACAAGAATAAGTTAAGGGTGCGTATTTTTTGGTTCACTGGCAGGTAAAGCAAATTTGCAGAAATTGCTGAAAAATGGATGGATAAACTGTAACCTTGCTCATGCCTATGTATTAAGCTTCGGCATGAAATTGCATGTTACACATCAAACGTTGAAACCCTCTAGTTTCACCCAGGATTGAGAGAGAACAACGAAATTCGGTATTTGGGTTGTATCAAAACTATTTCACTGCTTTAAAAATGTCAAGAACATCAATTGAACCATGTGACCGCCACAGAATGATATTTCTTGTTGTTGTTGGGGCTCTTTGATATAGTTTAAAGTATAAAGTATAAATAAATACGAATCCAAGCACGGCGGAAATCCAAAAGGACAGAAAAAAAAACCATGGAAACCACAAACTATCCCGTGGTATTGCATAGGAACAGACGACGTTTAAAGACACTGATAGAGGACGCGCATCTGACATCATCAGGCAGAGCATTCCACGCTCTGACCACCCTGACACCAAAGCAAAAGCTCCGAACATCCACCCGACATCGCCGAAGAAACAAAGTACGAGGTCCAGCAAACCTATCCTATCCTCCAATCGATGTCAACGAGTCCGCTCAGGAGCTTGAAGACAAATCATATTGAGATTTTGCCTTCGATCAGCAAGGGTTTCCAACACAAGCGAGCCCAGCCGATCCTCGTATTCAGAATGCCGTAAATTCCAAAACATCCTCGTAAATCTCCTTTGCACCGCCTCAACATTGCTAATGTCACCCAACAGATATGGGGACTAGACAGGAGAACAATATTCCAACAGAGGTCTGACTGACCAAGGCTGGCACCAACACATTTGGCGACCGTGTAGAAAGTGTCTGCCTAAAAAGCCCAAGGGCCCGGTTAGCCTTGGTCTCAACAGCAGCACACTGATTAGCCCACTTTCCATTCGCCATGACAACCACTCCCAAATCCTTTTCAGACTCAACCACAAAAAAGGGACACTCCACCAAGCTTGTAAGGAAAAGCCAGCTTTCCTGGCCACCAGCCAATACGCAGGATGTGGCATTTCACAATATTCAATGTCATCATAGCATCTTTGGTCTACGCCACCATCCTGTCCAAATCACACTGAAGCGCCTCACAGTCCTCAATGCTACAAATCTTACCGTCATCAGCAAAAGCCCAAACACGGGAAGTGATATCATCCCAGGCATTGTCGGAGAACACAACAAACAGAAGGGGGCCAAGGACGCTGCCTTGGGGCACACCACTTATGACGGTCTTCCACGAAGAAGCTTGGCTGTTCACCACGACCGTCTGGCTGCGATCCTTCAGCCACGCCTCGACCCACTCAACAAGTGCAGCATTCGTTCCAAGATCACGCAGCCTTCTCACTAAGCGCAGATGGGGGACCTTATCAAAAGCTTTGGAGAAATCCAAATGAATACAGTCAAGATGAGCACAACCATCAACAGCCTCCATCCAATCATCCTGGGCCAAAAGCAGATTACTTAGGCATGAGCGGCCACGCACAAAGCCATGCTGCACATCGGATGGAACCCCCATCCTTTTCAGTTCGTCTTCCAAATGTCCACGCAGAATACACTCCAAAATCTTGTAGATTACACTTGTGAGGCTCACAGGTCGATAATTTGAAGGTTCCCTACGATTTCCACCCTTGTGATGGCAGTAACATTGGCCATCCGCCAGTGACGTGGAACAACCCCCTTACGAAGTGTCAACGCAAAAAATTGAGTAATCGGTTTAGCAATTTCATAGACTGCCTTCTGAAGAACACGAAGATGGATGCCATCGGGCCCTGCAGCTTTACGCACATCAACACTGAGCAGCATCTTCAACACACAGGGCTCAGAAACAATATCACTATCAAGCAACCTCTTCCTGTCCTGCACCAATCGAATGCCAAAAGTCACTCAGGACAAAAGCTTCAAGGTCACCCTCTGGAATAAACACGGAACAAAAATGTTCTGAAGCACCTCAGCCGCTTCCGTGTCCTCCTTCGTACGACTGCCACTTGCAGTATCAAACTCCATAAAGGACTTAAGTCTTATTCTTGACACGATTGACATAGCTCAAATATGCTCGTGGGTTGTTCTTAGGCCTTCCAGCCAGGTCAGCTTTAAAACGACGTTTGGCTCTGCGCAGAGCTTTGCATGCCTTACGCCTAGCAGACCTAACTTTCTTGTAGTTCCTCCTAGTAGGGTAGCGCCTGTAAAGACCCCACATACGTCCTTTCACCTCGATCCTTTGGAGCACACCCCTCGACAGCCAAGGTGGCTTACGCTTACCAGCCAGAATGTTTATCTTTGGGACACAGTAGTCGACAAACTCCAAGAGAGTCTCTTTAAAGCTGGACCAGTCGACCTCAACATTACCAGAAAATCTGGAAGACCAATCAAAATCAGCCAGCAGTCTTCTCAACTTATCAAAATCGCTTCTGGAGTAATCCATCCTCGTAGCACTGCAGTAAGAGGGCGGATCGTAATTCAGGAATTCACCTAAAAGAACATCATGATCGCTCTTACCTAGGGGTGGATCATGGCGATATCAATTGGAGATCGAACCAATGAACTAATTTTCAATTTTTATAGTTTAAAACATAGGCACTAACAAGGCCCAGATTCTTGTAACAGTTACAGTTAAACCACATTAACTCTAACTCGAGTGAGACTGGCATTACAGCTTGAGATATGCGGTGCTAGAGTTAAGTGGTGATGCATAAAACTACAGCTATGGTCTTGGGAGTACAGTACCGAGCACATCTGGGCATTCAACGTTTGCTAAGTGCAGATCGGCGTAATACGCAAAGTATATTACCGGTACTAGTTCATCACAGAATACAGCAGAATTACTTTTTATGGTAAGAAAGTGACACAATAGGCAGTGTCACTGCCACACTGCTTGTCGAGCTTGTCCTTCACATCGGATCACACTGATTGTTCCATCAATATGTGGGAGGTGCCAGTCAGATTCATGAGGGGAACCTTTTTGCACTTGAAACAGTTGAGAACAACGCATGAGTGTCAAGGCCCCAAAACACGGTGGGTCATGGGAGCCGATGTGCTGTGGCCGAAGCGGTGATCGGTGGGTTCAGTGAAAGGTGTCGCAACAGCGGAGATTTCGAAGGGGCAGGTCGACAACATTGTCTGGATGAGAGGCAGAGAGCAGGCCGGTGAGAGGTCTTGTTGGCATGTCATACATGCTGGCAGGTCATGAAAGAGACTGAAGGATGAGGTGCTCGACGAAGGAGGATCAGAAACGAAAGAAGAGGGTGACTTACGAGTGTGATCGTTTGGCTGACCCAGCAAGACTGGAGGCAACGAACGAACGGGACGAAACAAGAAACTGTGGGAAAAACAGGAACGATGGATTTGAAACAGTCACTAGAGATGAAAATCTTTCAAGCCGAGGTGCTTTGTCAGGAGGGATGCGCATGAGCACTTGAGTTGACAAGCTGGCGGAATCCAAACAACTTAAAATCTCTAAGGAAAGACAGCATTCTGGAAAAGGAATGCACAAATTTACAGGTAATGTTTATTTCCAACCGGCATATAAAATAAGACCTTAGTTTTAACAAAAAAAAAATCCGAATATTTTGAACCATAAGTGTGAATAGTGATCGTCATTTTCCTACTGATAATTTTAAACTAAACCATACAAATTTTTCTATACCCTTTGGGGGGACACATTCCCAATACATGTTATATAAAGTACTAACTCTGATAAAAACTTGTTGTACTGTTGTTAGATTCGAGAGTCATCTTGCCTTCAATCTCATTTGTAAACGCGAGCGCATCGTTCTGAAGTGCCTGGCCGTTAAGCCTTAAGCGGGAGGTGTGTGCGCTTGTACCATCGCAGCACGTGCAAGCGAACAGTTCCTGCCTGCATGGATAGGTGACTGCTCGCGCGTTAATGCAGCTCCGGACCAACAAAGTTGTGTTGCGAAACATGTTGGAAGAGAAGCTTGAAGCAGTACTATGGAAAAAAATGTGTACCTGTATTAAAGTGAAAGAAAGAAGTGTGAATAAACAGATGGAGGAAAGACACCTCAAGAAGTTGGAACTAATAGGATGTCATAGGCTGTCATATGAAAAGGCGCTTAAGAAGGGAGTGAGAGAGGAAGAAAATAAGACATCATACGTCATGGATTTGTCCCAGAGAGAGTTGATGGTTGAAGAAATGAAGGTTTTGAAAAAAAATTTTAAATTTATTCCTTTCCCACCCTCTCAAGACCTGAATGTGGTTGCGAGTCTCCTGACAGATATCCAACAGGCTGTGGAGGGATACTCTTGGGACCCAGTGACAAGACTCGCTAAAAATAGATGTGGCAGTAATTATTGCTAATTTTTCTAATCTTGAGATACGACAAGTGAGGCGGTGCTATTTCTAAACTGATCGGTTTTGATGATGTTTGCGGCGTGGCTTAGAGGATCCATCTCACTCTTCCCTCTAGTTTAGAAACACACCCCATCGAAAACGGCCCATGGATTGACTTCGAGCATAGCATTGATCGGCTATGGAGGGAAGGCTTTATCATTAAAAAAGAATTGGAAGATCTTGTGCCAAAGAGACCACAGCAACTCTTGCAATTGTTTTTTGCAAGTTAAGACCCACAAAGAAGGTATGTCGCTGCGACTAATTACGGCCGCAAAGGGGAGAATGGTCCAGCCAGAAGTTGGACTGATTGCTTGCTAGTGGATTGAAAATTTATACTACCAGTGAAAACAAATTAAAACATTCCGATGAACTGCTGGATGCGCTAAGACAGATTACGCTGGAAGAAGGACAACTCTTTCCACGCCTTTTTTACACTGGAACTCTACTAGTGTCGCAGGAAGAAGAACAACTTTTTCCACACTTGTCACATAGGCTAATTGTGGAGATGCTGGTGAAATCAGCGAGACAGAAGGGTATACCATCCAATAAAGAGACAGAATGATGCTGAATGTAATACTCGCTTCAATTTATGGTCAGTTCCAAGGCAAAACCTTTCGACAGCTAAAAAGAGTCCTGATGGGGTATTCCAGTTCACCAGCGATTGATGAAATGGTGCTCCAAGTCAAACACCTGGATAGATTTGTGCTAGCCAACTTTCCTCTTAAGTTATGGAAGAGATTTGCGGACGAGGTTTTAGCCATTTAAGAGACCTGAAGTAGAGAAGGTACTGGAACTGGTAAACAGCTGGCATAACGATGTTCATTTTACTCTTGAGCGAAATTTTACAGAATTTTAAAGATTTTACAGAACACACGATCCCTTTTTTACGTGTGCTGCTCACAGTTATGGAGGGGGAAAAAGTACACTTCAAGCCATACCAAAAATCTACTGCTAGTAGGCGAGGTATGATCCCGTACAACTGCGGACATCAAGTAGGTCAGCTGAAAACCACAGCGAAGAACGAATTGTGCGAGTCGTAAAGAGGTGGTCGATGTGTTTGAAAGAAGCAACACCACAGATCAAGGATTTGAAAGGGAAGTTTATTGAACTGCAGTCTGCAGTACCCACCGGGAGTCCTGACTAAGATTATTAAGGAGGCGATTCGAATATTAGCAGGCAGCAAGTGAGTGCCGAGGATGAGAAAGAAAAAGAAGGAGCTGTTAGAAGAGTTGGCATCACTTACCTGAAAAGGATGAGCGAAGAAGTGCAAAGGATCCTCAGAGCAAGAGGTATAGACACCTACTTCAAGAATGAGAAAAGCTTAAAAAAAACAGCAACAGTATTCGGAACGACAAGACGACGGCGGCGGAAGGAAAGGAAAGCCAAAGAGAAGACAAAAGACACAGAAGAAAAAGAGTCAGGAATTCCAAGTTCAAAGAAAACAATGCAGAAGTAGCAAAAATACGAGAAATACGAGAGAAGGGGTACCAGATTCCATGCAGCGGGTGTCACACAGAAAAACGTGCACACGAGGGTGAAACAGCATATGGCAGACGAGAAGAAGAATAAAATGGTGACCAGCAGCATTGCCATCCACTGCATGAAAACAAAACATACGGTGAATTGGGTGGAGTAGGGGGGGAGGGGGACTAGGGTTGGGAAAAAACTGTTATTTGCCTAAACGTTTCCTAAACGATCCTAATTTACTGTTTAAACGGTTCTCTTCCCCCCCCCCCAGCAAAATTAAAAAAAAAAAAAGCTTTGAAACCTGCATTGTTGTTTAACTAAAATTAAAACTAAATAACCAACATTTATATTTCCAAAGATAAACTTAAATTGTACCGCAAATTATGTAAAAAAAAAATTAAAGCATTATGAACGATCGTTGTTGATATTCGGTAAAGTCCGAAAACATTATCGGGGGGAAAAAATATGCTGACACCTTTCAAACTTCACCTACAGGTGCATCGAATCGCAACAGACTAGTAGTAAACACCGGGTACCAGTTTTTTCTGTCTATTTGATCGGGCGATGCGGAAAGTAAATCTTGCAGTAGGCCTAATCATAACATTTTTTATTTACCTTGATTATTATTTTTGTTGTAGGAGTCGTGAAAACTGGTGCTAAATTACTTTCGTGTGATGAAAATAGCACGTGGTTTAAGCGATCGTGACACATTAATCACGGAACAACATACAGCCGTCGTCTTGTCGCGTTTGAACTCTGGGAATTCCGGGAAAATTCCCTTTCTGGCTGCCATCGATGTTGACATTAATTTCAACAAATATCCTAAACTGCTCCGTTTCAACGGCCGCTGGTGCCTCCTTTAGTATCGCGAGCTCCGATTGGTTGATTCATGCTAGGTGCCTGTTGAACGCTTCGGGGCCAGTCATGAAATGACGTCACGCAAAGCGAGTAACGGCCGTTTCCATTGGAGCAAGTGTGCACGCGTCCTTTGTGTACAGCCGGCTAGGAGCCAAAGATGGCGGCCCCCAATGGATTGCGTGAGCGCTGTCGACGCTCGTTAATATTTGAGGACTTTAAACAACTTTAAGGTAATAAAAACATTTTAAAAAATGGCAGAGTGGGTAAAAAATACTGCAGAAGTATAACCAGTGGCTGTCAGCATTCTAAGATCGCCCAGTTCAGAAAGTGTAGCAATTTCTTTAGCCGAAGTTTTTCGGTATTTTTGGCCAAGAGCAGTTTAGATAATCGGATACAGTAAAACCTCAGCTCGGATAACTGAGGTTTTACTGTACATTAACAAAATTTATGGATATCCAATCAGAATAAAATAATTAATAAAAAAAAAGCTAAGTATGATGCGAGACAAAACATAATACTGACACCTTCCAACCAAGTGTTTACAAATTTAGTACCCTCTTCCCGTTTTTTCAGTTATAAATAAACGAAACATGCTTAACGTTTAAAACGTTTAAATTCCGGTTAACCGTTTAAACGTTTAACCGTCCCAACCCTAGGGGGGACAACAAAAACTCTACTGGTATCAAATTCAAAGAGTGACAGACATTTGAGGGGATTGGAGTCCTTAGCGATTCAAGAGCACCATAAAAACACCTTTGAACTTATGAATCTACAGGAATCTTCCAATCCAAACATCAGCTATCTTGTTAAGAAAAAGTTCAGGTCGAAGTTGTACAGGAAGTGGAGAGGCCTTAGCAATATGGGAGGCTACGCAGACCACCGTTTTTGAAGCTAAACAAGAATGTGATTAGAGTACGGATAATACATAATGTCTAGGGATGTGCGATACTCGTAAAATTCGAGCCGAGCCGAGTATGAAACTTGTACTCGAACTCGGCTCGCTGCTTGCGTCCATACTCGAAAAACTCGAATTAGGCGAAAATGCGATAACTTCACCAATTTTTGACCGATTTTGACATTCAAATATACCAAATCGATCATCTCGACAAGAGCTTTCCAGTGGTGCAGATTAAAAGTCGATAACTGAAACCATTTTCAAGTTATGTCCTTAAAACTGGAAAACCATGACCAACACAGTCAGTTAAGCACCATCTTTATTTTTATTATCTTAACAAATTAAAGAGAAACTTTGCAAACAAAATATTTCCATCAAATACTCGAACTCGGCTCGATACTCGATTCTTCTGCTGCAAACTCGACTCGGCTCGACTCGAATTAAAATTTTTCTACTCGCACATCCCTAATAATGTCCCTGATGAAACCGATGATTTTAATATTATATGCTGTCGAAAATTAGCAAGATATAGGGTTGCAGGTATCTGTGTGATATATTTGAGCGAAAACATCTACAAAATTTGAAAAATGAGTGCGAATGGTGATCGTCATTTTCATAATGACGGTTATTAACGTATTAACATAGATGTACGCCTTTAAAAAACGTAATGCTGTATAGGAACAGATACAAGAAAAAGAATTAAGCCATTGGAGTAGTACTAATGAGTGTAGTAGAGGCTCCAGCTTGTTTTTTTTTAATGCTGGAGATTGCTTTAGATGTATTACTGCAACGGTGATGGCTAAAACATGTCTTTTTCTTGTAGCGTTCCTTTAGAGGAGTAGGTGTTTTTAAAGGCTTGCATGCGTATTTCATATGCTAAAGCATTTTTCAACGAATACAGTATTTATTCAACATACCACACTAAAAAGCTTGACAAGTTGTTTGCTTTGTACGTTGTACACCCGCTTCATGACTATTCCAGGAAGTAGCATTTTCAACCACAGAAATAAATCCCCTTGAAACGCATCTGAAAGGGCATACAAAAAAAACTGAATTACATAAAATAGAAGCTCAATTATCCAAACCTCGATTATCTAAACCACGATTACCCGAATATGTGGGTTATCCGAACTTCTATTGTAGAGAAAATTTTAAAAATTTAACAGTTTCCAGAGAAGAATGAGGAATCAAGTTGTTGTATCTCAGTTTCAAGAAGAATTTTAAACGAAAATCTCCTTGTAATCCTCTTGTAAGTTAAAACACAGCTCACCAACACAAAATTTCACTCAAATAAGCGTATAATTTTGTTGTTTAACAAATTAATAGGTAAATTTGACTGTATGAACACTTCGAATATCTGAACACCTCTTGGACCAATGAGCTCATATTATCACGGTTATATTGTACTACAAAAGCAGACACACAATTAACAGGCAACCCATAACTTTCAACAGCTTAAAAAAGGATAAAAAGGCAGTACAGTGGCTACTGAGAGTGAGAACATGGAACAAAAACAATCACAGTGTTTTGAGTGATCTGGAAACAACAAATTTGTGCAAGTTAACGTTTAATTTTCCTATCTGTACTGCAAAATTTTGTTTTTATAACTTTGCCGGAAACTGACTAATTTAGACGTTTAAACACATCACTTTATTAATTGCTCGGAGTTAACAGTTCTACCCGACAGTTCGCGCTTCACCAAAAGCCGAAGTAAACGTCTTTTACTGGTTAATTTTCAGTGACAATTCACTGTCACCTTATTCAGGTGTTGGCCCCCAGTCCGTGCATGCAAACATTACACTTGTGGTAAACGAATACACTAAAAATTCAAATTTGACGAAAAGAAGATGACAGGGAATCTTACACAGAAAACAGAAAAAGATATTTACTTGGACGTTTGATAGAATTTTAGCGCCACATTCTACAGCAGACGCCATACTTTACGCAGCTCCCAAAATAGCGAAAACCAGTCCACAATTTCCACAAATTTTCTACAGCTTTAAACAAATTGTTGTTGAAATTTCTTCCTGCGATCTTCTTCAAGTTGACTCTCAATGTAAATGCAGCCATTATGCAATACTTAGAAAGCTTTAGCTGTTAGGTAGAACTATTATTGTTGAAAAACCAAAGTAAATTTGTGACAATTTCATTATTTTAATTGTTCGGAGCTTTAAAATGATGGTAATTTTAAGTCATTTAGCAAAAAACACACGATGCAACTGAAAATTAAATTTCTATTAGCCGTTTCGGAAATATACACTGCCTGTAAATTTGCACTCCTTTCCTTGAATGCTATCTTCCCTGAAGGATTTAAACTGCTTAGATACGCCCAGCTTCACAACCCGACGTTGCATGTTCAAGCACAGACCCTCCTACAATCATCTTTTATCTTCCATCTATCCTCTCGTCAAGTTTGCTCCGCCTCCTCTTGTCAAGCCTTTCTGCACTATTCACGGTTGTCTCCTTCTCTTTCGCCAAAAGCTCTGATGCCCTCGAACTCCGTTTAGCTCCCAGCTCCCGGGTCTCTTAGGTTCCACTACTTGTTGATGTTCTACTGGCTGCTTTCGCCGAAAGCCTTCCAGCTCCGTTAGATAACACACCTCGACCAACTTCCTGCCCTTTCATCGAAAGGACTCAACAATCGTCTCTCTGATATTGCCTCCTGCCCTAACCCAGGTTTCTCACCACTGTTACCGGATCCCAGACCGTTGTGTACCTCAATTGTCCCTCACAAGACTTTTCTTCCCTCGTCGGCCTACTGCCATGCAGCGCTCGGTTCCCTTCCTTATCTACGTAAAGATCTGACCACCTTCTCGGCTGGGTATTGGTTCCACTACTGAAGCCCTATCAACCTTTCACTGAAAGTGGCCCCTTTACGCTGATGCCTTTCACCGAAAGCTCTTCGAATATGACTTCTCTCACAGGAAGATACCGACGTTCTGCCGCCACTGTGCTCCCATGACGGACCTCGTTCAGTGATCCGACCGCCCCTGCAAACTTTCGCCGAAAGACGGCTATTTTCAACCTCCGGGACTCCTTTTTCTATGATGTCAACCCAACTTCAAGGGTTTCCGCTCTGACTGTGAAACCTTCCCGCGCCCCCTTCAGCAACCTTGGGCTCTGGGATTCACCGAATGACCCTCAAGACACTGTGGCTCCCTTCCAGCTGTCTCCAGGTTGATCGACCACTCTTTTCCAACATGCATGGCACGCTTGTTCAACATGATCATCCTCAAAAGAGCCGTCCAGGCTCTCTCTGCCAGACTGACGCCCAGTGCTCTCTCTTGCTGGTTATCAATCATGATCATCGTCATTGCCACTCCTCTCCCTGATGACATTCAGCGGAACACCACCAGAAAAGAAAAAAAAAACATTTTATCAACATGTTAACAATGATTTTTTTTAAACCAACATTGACTTTACTGGTTGTTTTAAAAGACAACTATTCCTCCTCATCATTCAGTAATCAGTTTAATCGTACACACCGATGGTCCTCCCTCAACACCCAGCAATGACTCGACAACGTGGAATTGACACAGACGCACGACACCTTCCTGGTAACTATTTCTTTCTTCTCTTCTAAACTGTATGTTCCCCGAGCAGTCATGCTTCAAATCATGGGAACACACCCATCCCCACCAGCAGAAAGCCTTGGCGCATAATTTTCTGCGGAGTTCTTTCTCCAGACGGGAACCACCTCGCAACCCTAGGGGGTCTGTCATGTGGTGCCCACAACCTCAGTGACAAAATCTACTGTAAATGCAAATTTACAGGCAGTGTATTATTTCCGAAACGGCTAGTAGAAAGCTAAATTTACAAATTGGTTTCTATAGCCTAACTAGGAAATATACACTACCTGTTCCCATCCTACCTCACATCTTGAGTCACCACTATGACATATTGTGAGGCGAATAAGATGGTTGGCTAACGCCTTAACACCATTTTAGGACGGTCTGTGGTCGCACATGTGCAGACGGGTTGCGAAGCTGTACGTATCTAAACAGTTTAAGTCCTCCAAAGAAGCACTGGACCCGGTAAATCTGGCTTTTTGTACAAAAACTCCCATTAACCAGCTTATTCAGATATTTTTACTACGGTTCTCTATATTCCAGTTTTTATCAAATATGTGTTATCTCTCAGAGTGCAACCAACCAAAAATGACTTTTTCTAGAAAAAATAATAAATTGATCAGACTAGACTAGTGCTTTAAGCATATATCATGCATAAGGGGTAGGAAAGCTTCTCAATCTCAACATAACGTGGACAAGCTACTCAAACAAAAAGACCTCATGCCACTAACAGACGGCACCACCGACAAGAGAGATAGCAATAAAGAGAAGCAACCAACGAATATTGCAACTTCAAAATGGGCTAGCAACACATCACCCTAGTAAAGAAATACTTTAACGTTATCGCGAGAAAATTAGTTTTCTATGCTTTTAAGATAAACTCACGTCAGAAGATACATTTGAACATAACAGCAAATAGTTTGAGGAATTATAACAATGTGACAGAAAACACTCAAACTTGTGTGACGCCTAACGAGGAGATTAAAATTATGTATCTGAAAGTAAAAATCGGCCAGTCTGTAGCAAATTTATTTTTTAAAAACATCCTCGAATGTAATGTACAACAATTAAAAAAAAAAACAGTACGTTAAATTTGAGCATACGCAGTATCGCCCCATCTAGAAAATTGAAAACTGATCCATCTCAAGCAAAACAGCAAACATTATCATGTATCAAAACAATATAAGCAAATTCAGACACATAAATTCTACACTCAGTTGAGAATTTGTTACTTCAGTAGTCAGTACTTACTCCCACTTGTTCCTTTGGACAGAAAAGCAGACACAACATTTGTTTTTGCAATGTAGCCAGATTCTTCTGCGATGTTCGCACAGAGCCGTCGAAATTCTCGAAAACTATTATCTCTGTGGTTTGGGTCCGACGAAGAAGTATCCCTACTAACATCTCCATTGGAATCATTAGTTGGTGAAGGTGTACGAGTGGCAGTAACTAAATGAAAATTGAAAATAACACAAAGTGAATCTTAGTTTAGTTTTCAGAAAGACCACATCAACTTGGAATTTCCATTTAGTGGCAGAAGAAATTATTGGGGGAGGGGGAATGGTGTTACCACCCTATTACGAATTCTTCCTGGTAGGAAGACAATCTGAACCCAGCTTCATCAGGACTAATTTAAATAGAGTTTGATAAAATTTACTACAATTTCACATAACCAAACAAAACCAGTCATTCTAACAAAAAATCTTAATAGGTTCTAATTCTAAACCTTGGGAAAAACAGTGACAGGGTAACTATGGTACAAAAAAAAACTGAGGCAACGGTTAATATACCTTGCTTTGCAGGCGATTTTGTGACATTTGTCAAAATGGTTTGTTTTGCCTGCTTGGTTGGTGTTGGTTTCTTTTGTCTGGCCCCCTTTGGTTGTGCTCCTGCCTTAGCAGCACTTTGATTTTGAAAGTCTGTGAAAACAAGAACAAAAAATGATCACTTCAGAAGCACACAAGACAATCAGGTCAATACATTATTAGCCTAACACTTTGTTGACAGATTGCTTTGTTCATTCTCAGTAAATTTTAAAAATGAAACATTTTTTTAAAATGTTTAAACCCAATGCATATAAAATTTAAAACCAAAAAAATTAACTCAATATTGACTGATACACGATAGTTATAAAAACACTACGAAATTCGCAAAAATTCACAACACGGACTCACTCTTAGTCCAAATTTTCGATACCACCCAGATATCTTCGTCAGGTCTCAAGGATTTTGCTGCTTTCTACTTCAACTACATCGTTGACGCAAAATCCTCAAGACCTGACGAAGATATCTGGGTCGTATCGAAAATTTGGACTAAGAGTGAGTCCGTGTTGTGAATTTTTGCAAATTTCGTAGTGTTTTTATAACGGATCGATCTTTTCGCATTTGGCATTGCAGCGATGTTTTACACGATAGTTATTTTAACATTTTATTACTTTGATTACTTCCATACTCATGGAACTTACAATCTAAAATACGTAGGCACTTTTATGCAGTTCTTAGGCACAATCGAAAATAGCCTACCGTATGCATATCTGTAATTATAGCATTCAATATATTAAGAACAGAAAATATTGTGATGTATTGGTAATGGCTAGCCTACTGCATTGAGATTAGTATCAGTGTCGATGATTTACCATAAATAACAATGATAAATCACTTTCAAGAAGAGTGTGGCACCAGCATAGCCTTTACTTTCTAAATATTAGTAGGCCCAAATCAATTTACTTGAATACCGTAGTTCAGATAGTCTATTAGAGAAAATAAATTCATTCCAAATATCTCTTCAAGATGCCGCCAGAATGCGACTATCTGTTAAAAATGATGAGGGCTAGTTACTGTCTTACTGTCTAGGCATGATTAGTACAGTGACAAACACCAACATTTATGATGAAAATGAAACCACATCTGTTTTAGAAAATATCTCTTGTACTGCAGTATAACTATTCAACTGTTTAGGAATATCTCGTAACGGACACTGGTTTGGCACCTACTTAAAAATGCTGGACCTACATAAAAAACTGAATTTTTTTTCTTTTGCATTTTAATTCTGATCTGCAATTTTAATGCACAATCAAAATAGATCAGAATTAAAAAACAAAAGAAAAAAATTCAATTTGTTTCTGTAGGTCCGGTATTTGTCCGAATTAAAACAATTTACAAAGAGCTTGTTGGGACCAACCTATAATCCTTACCCTAACTTCAGTTCCCAAAATGCTTACAAAATGACTAGCTTAAACTAGCCTAATAAATAATCATCTGACTAATGTTTGTCAGTATTAGAAGCATTATCACAAAAAAAGAAAAAAAAAGGTCGAGCCTTGATTGCATCTTCAACTGCGTTGCCATACGTAGAAATGCAGGCACAGTGGGCCCAACGCACATGTGTGAAGCAAAAGACATGGGGATATGCTGATAAACGATGACGTCACTGCTTGTGTACCGAATGGACGAAGATGTACAATCGCAACAGCAGCTGGTCGTTGCTATCCCTTGTTTTTATTCAGCTTTTGATTGATAATTACTGTAAAGAATGATACAGTCCATTAAAATTAGGATGAAAAATCTACATTTTTTTTTTTAATTAAAGAGATTTTAATAAAAAAAACTGTTTGTTTTGGAATTTTCTACCGGCCGTGCGGGCCGGTCAATTTTCTGAACTACCAGACCTCCCAAAAAAAGTTATTGGCGTTGTCCAGTGGGATGGTGCTAATTTCATGTCCTGGTTGTATATTTTGCTCAAACTGCATTGCCTAATAACGTACTGATCACCAACTTTAAAAAAAAACTTATATTTTTTTATACGAATTTATGTTTATGCCAGTAACAAGCAGTACAATTATGTACCAAAGCCAGTCATAAAATGCAAAAAATATATATACAAACAATTTTGAACATTTTGGACATTATGCAGCAACAACTGTATTCATTTTTACTACTTTCCACTTAAAATGTACTCTGCAACAAAGATGGCGATCACTCACATTATTTCATGAACCCCCTATTACCAGTTTATGGGTAACTTTTTTAAAGTTTTTTTTTTAAAACAAAAAAAGGTCAATTACAGCTTTACACAAAAATTATTGCTTATTCACTAGCCTATATAATTTGGGCATCGCAATCATTTACAAACCCAAGTAAAATTCAAAATTGTGTGTACGCCAAATTCTATTCACACAATTGTCAAAAAGTTGGAAAAATTACATAAAATCCACAAATAAAGCAAGTATTTAGGATTTGCTCAAAATTACAACTTTCCACGTTCAACTTTACGAACAGCCAAATCCCACACAAAGTAAGATTTATACCATAACACCAAGCAATTTAAAGACAGCATTACCAGTACTGTTAATTCCAGACATTTTTGAAAATCGCAGAATCCAGACATTATGTGTCACTAACAATTACCGTCAATAAGTTTCAGAATAGCTCCTCTGTCTTCTGCCTTTACAACTTCCCAACCTTCCAAATCGGTAGGATCTTCAATTTTCTTGGTAGTTGCTCGAGCTCGCTTAAAAGTTTCAAAAATACAGTTGACGTGATACCACTGCTTCATGTCGCCTCCTTCTTCGCTGAAAGGGTTGCTGACAACTTTTGCAATTCGCAACGACCCCTTCTCAATTTTGACTTTGCACTTTTTGCAGCCGGCTGTTCCAAGCCTGGCATAATCTATACAGTAACGTTGTTCACCCATTATTCCACGAAAGGTGCTTTACCTAGAAGAAAAAATAATTCAATGTTGCAATGTGTAATTCCCTTGGCTTGGAATGCTTATTCACGAGGTAAATAAAAACAGCACTTCAGATGCATTTTTTAGAACTGTCATTCTTATTTTCAAAGTATGCTAGGAATTTGTTGGCCAAGCGAACTCGTATGGGTGCAGAAATCCACCGGCCACTGGCCAGTTGGCGATTAAAATATTTGTCCTGGTAGCCAAGTTGGCCGGTGGATTGACAAATAAGGCTGAAACGAACTGGATTTATTTGCTTCTTGTTTGTTGGTGTTGTTCGTCAAGTGTTCTAATCGTCTTAAAAAAAACTCCTAAGCTATAGCTCTTCGTTTTAGAAGTTAAAAGTGTTAGAACATGCCGATATATACGAAACTTGTGCTTTGACAAATTCATGGATTTTGACCGCACGTAGATTGAATGAGTTTTTTAATATTTTTTCATTGTTACTGGCTTCTAGTGACTAGAGAAAACTTTTTAATTTGGAGACAAAACTTTCTCAGTTGGTGACTAAAAATGTTTGCTCTACTGGCCAATGGCGAGTTGCCAAAAATATGAATCTACACCTATATGAACTCGGTGCCAGTATCAGTGGTAACTGCTGGTGTGTCTTACTTCAGTTCTTTCGCGAGTTGTCACCACTGACCTGGCCAGGGTTTTTTTTTGTCAGGGTTAACTATTTGAAAGGCTTGATGCTTTCGAATTAATGAAATGACACTTTAGCGAATCACATTACCCACTTCCCTGTGCTATAGGTCAAAATTAAAATTTTTCTCCAGTCGCCACTGGCTGGTTAGCTAGCTTTGATCAGTCGTTAGTTGTGCATTTGCTCATCGGCACGATGAGTTTTTAGTATTAAATTTACCAGGGCTGGCACCTATTACTATAGAGATACGAGCACAGGGGATTTGCACACATTTTAATGTGAGCATTCAGGCAAAAGAATAAAATTAAGATAAATAAGGAGAGTGTGCTAAAGCTTGACAGCAGTCTTGTCTCCAATCTGGCGACTAGACTGATAGTTAGGCTAATGGTTCCCAGATCACAAAAGTTAATCACTATGTGGCGACTGGCCAGTGCTTATCTTGATTTCTAGCCTGTACCAAAGGGTAGAGCTATGGAAGGAACAACAGAAAAAGACGCTCCCATGCACTAGAAACCACCACAACAGAAAAAGAAAAGAAAAATACCACCACCTAAATTTCCGGCATTTAAAATCTGTAACAATACATGACAATCTCGAATAACTAATTTTCACAAAGCAGATATCATAAAAGCACTAGAACCAGTCCAGATACTTGCCAACATAATACCTAAATGTGAAATTTCGACAGCTTTAAAGTGATTTGATGGGTATCATTGGTCTTCACCCGGTCGCTGGTGTATACTTTGTTCTTAGTCTCGCATCGTTGCGTGCGATTTGAATGTTGGAAATTGGTGCTGTACGTAACCCTCCGTCATCCCCTGTCACCCCCAGCAGTGTGAATACAGAGGACTATGCAGAAATATTGCGTATGCAAGTTTCTGGACTGATTTCAGCGCTTTTACGATCTCTGCTTCTTGAAGGTGAGTGTTATTCGAGATCGTGATGTACCCTATTGTGTAGTGCTATTAAGTTTCAAAGTAAACACATAGCCTACATCGTTTGTTCTCTGAAATCCGTAACTGCTGCTGAAAAACCTTCCCTGGCCATGTGTCGAATATAAACCAAAATGAGAGTCTACCAACAGCTGCCACATTTGCACTTCTACAGCACCACTTGTAAAGAGCAGTCAGCATTACCATTTTCGGCTACTTCTGCAGCTTCAGCTACATTTTTTATTTGTTAGACTACATTGTTAGTGTAACTTAGGCCAGTTATTTGTAGTTGTAAGTGTTCTGCCAGGCGGTTGAGGTGTTTATAAAGACTTTTCAAAACCACTGTAATCGCCATTTACCGGATTTTGCTAAATTGTGCAGTTGTATGTGTGGACCATTTTGTGGTCTGATTGGGAAATAAATAAATAATAAATTATGAGGTAAAGATTGTTACAAAACTTTGCTCCATAATTTTAACACACCAAGAGGCAAACCAAGATTTTCTGTTTTTAATTAGCATAGCTACACGCAAACATTAAATTACTATAATTTGCTCATTAAGTAACATTTTTCATATTATGTTAGCCTACATCTGTTAAAATACATGAAAAAAGTAGGCTATTACAGGTATTTGAACATTTTTAGCAAAGCACACACAAAACCAAAATTCTCCCACCTTTTTGTTTGTTTTAGATAAGCTAGCCTGTAACAGATAAAGAAAAATTACTTTTGTTTTAGCTGAGAAAAATATTGTAATCATATTGTAATCATAAATAAATTTGTCAACAAAAAATAATAACTACTTCGTTCGCGGTGCACTTCGTTCAAATAAAACCACTTACCAAATAATTTACAAGTGTACTTTTTAAAAATACGGATTCGTCC